>JANHFQ010003483.1:277956-288887 GCA_032468035.1 Aparallactus werneri
AGTGTAGCACTTTTACTGCATCGTCTTTTAAGATTTTGAATAGTTCAGAGGGAATATTGTCACCTCCATTAGCTGTGTTGTTGCTCAGACTTCCTAAAGTAACATACAGTAACCTATATTCTTCCAGTGAATTAAATTTAACTGTTCTCTCTAAATACAACACAATTACACCATGCATTTTTCCTGCTTCTTTCCCCTTAAATCTTTAGCTGCTTAATAGTATTGTTGGAAGAGCTAATGTTATACTTACTTTGGGTACGTATAATGTAATGGTGTGAATTTAGTGCATATAATTTTCTTCATTATAAAAATCTACCCACCACGTTTGTATGCTTTTAAATTCGTTCAAATTAAAACCTTTTAGCTACTAGAATGTGGATGTTTCTCTAATTGATGACAAATCTATTGGAGAGCTTAGAACAGAATGTAGTTCAAAAACTTCATTGTAAGTATATCTCAAATTGGGCTATTTTTAAAAATGGTTATATTGATCTAAAATATTTAAATATGATAAAGTTTGTGTAAAACTTGTTTTTAACTATCCAAACACAACTACAACAATGTCTCTTAATTTAAAGCATTTATGCACTCTTATGTTTTAATTTAAGAACAAAAGAGGCATTCTGTTCAAAAAGCATCTTATCTTTTATGCTGCCTGTAATATATTTTCTTGGAAGTTCCACTTCCTATGTTGGAGCCCAGCTGAGATTAAACCTAGTTGGGAGAAAAGCACCTGTAGGAAGTCACTATAGGAAGGTAAAATAAATCCCTTACTTGGGGAAGAGTTGCTTGGTTCTTTTAAGATCAGTTATGAATTCAGAGTATTTAAAATCTTTAGCAATATTTGTTTTAAATCTAGTTCACTGTGATTGTTCACCAAGATACTACAACTTCTGGAAAAAGTCTATGTACTTTGAGCATGTTAAGGACATTTAGAAATAGGATGCCTAGAATTCTAAACAATTAGTGGCATAATTGAAATAATGGGAGGCATAGTATCAGGCTGCACTAAAAATAATCCAAGACATAGAAACTTTGTGCAGCTCTTCAGCCAGAAATATTGATTTTGTTACATATTAAAGGAGAAATTACTCTCTTTATGCTAGTTTAAATTACATCAAACTAGCAATTTTTATATCAATGTCAGCACTCTGTGAATAGTTCTATCAAACATTTCCCCCCAGATGTGAATATTTTTATATTGCAGATCTATAAGAAAAATGAAGATCAAAATAGAAACTTAATCAAATCAATGAATTTACTGTTTGCATGGTAAAAAGAAATATTATATGACCTACTGATGTTCTACAGATAGCCTTTGGCTTAATTTTGGTTGCAAAGCAATATGGTTCTTAAGCAAATCATCACATGTCTGAACAAGATTTTCCAGCCATTTTTATAACAGTTAAGCAAATTACCACAGTTGTTAAGTGAATCACATGTTCACTGAAGTGAATCACATAGTTTTCAGCAAATCCAGTTTCCCCAATTGACTTTCCTTGTCGAAGTCAGCTGGGAAGTTTGCAAAGCTGTCATGTGATCACAAGATCCTGCAACTGTTGTAAATGTGATTGCCAAGCATTCAAATTCAATCACGTGACCACGGAGGGTGGTGTGTCATAATTTTGACAGGTTGTAAGTCACTTTTTCTGAGACTCTCATAACTTTGAACCATCAGTTAAATGAATGAGTACTACAAGTACTAAAGTACTTGACTTCATCATTATTTTTATCTAGAACAATATGATCAGAAGATCAGAAAATGGCCCGACAATATCAATAAATAGCAACCGTTGAACAGATTTTGTTGTACTATTCACATTTCTGGTATAGAAGCTATCAGATCCTGAAGATGACTAAAACAAATTCCACTGTGAAAAAGTATTCAAGCATACATGAAGATGTAAACAATTTTCTTTTAGAACAGCCCTATTATTAATTAAATTTATATGCCGCCCATCTCATGGTCCGAGGCAACTAGGTATTGGGAAAGATGCCTAATATCCCATATAATAATTAATTATATTTTGATATGCTTGGAAATTCACTTGAGAAATTGGGGTTAACACTTTCATATTTGTGTGCCACCATCTAGGACTAATAGCCAGTCAGGACGTCCTATGAAGATTAATACCTTCCAATACTTGCACTTGTAAATGAAGTGAAATGTCAGAACCCAGAGATTCTCAGGTTTTCTAAATTATCCATCATCCTTCCATCTTGCAAACTGAAATTAAAATAAAATCATACCTCAAAATATCACTAACTGCACGTAGTACATAAGTCTTGTACATTTCATACCTATTTTACTCTTGTCCAGCAAGGCACTAGGAAATTGTTCAAGTTTAAGCTTTTGTTGTACATTTGCATTTTAAAAGGCACTTCTTTATTTTAATGATGCTGTTATGTTCAATTTTACTGACACTCTAAGGGGGCAGACATATGCAAGAGTTTTCTAAACCAAACAGTTCCCTGTAATTAAGATCTTTAGTTGGCTTCCAAAAATTCACATAGTATCACAACTGGCCACAATATTTCACTTCGTAAAAGGTAAACAGTCAAAATGGTCAGTTAAAACTATACTGAATCACTGCAACTATGTGAGGAACCACCTATTTACAATCATTTAGAATGTCTTATGGAACAGCAAAAATAGCAACATTGTAATGATTTTATAATTGCAAGCTGTCTCCAGGCTCAAAAGTGTGGTTGAGTATGGTGTGTGTGATGATTTATATAGTCCTATACAACTTGGAATGGGGCTATTGGAAGGACCATTCTTTCTGAATATTCCTTGACTTTTTGATCTTTGATAAATATCTTCTTTCACTCCACCACCAAGAGAGATATGTTTGATGGGAACTCAAGAAAAGGCCTTGTTGATGTCTGCTACCAGAATTTTGAGTGGCCTGTCCCCAAAAGTTATCTTTTCAATCAGTGGGTAAAAATACTGTTATTTACTTTAAGTATATTTTGACTGCTAAATTAGGCATACAGTATATATTATTATTTTCATCATACAGCTTTAATGATCTTTTACATTTTAAATGTAATATTAGTATAAATTGTTAACTTCCTGGAAAGTTTTTATTCATTTATTTATTGTATTTGTATGCCGCCCACTCCCAAAGGACTCCAGGCAGCTCAAAACAAAATAAAAAACATATGAACATAAATACAAACTTTAAAATCCCAGAAAATTAAAATTTAAAAGTGCTGTGTGCTCCATTCCAACCCCCCTATTTCTGATGATTCACGAACCCCAGGCCTGCTGGCAGAGCCAGGTTTTTGTGGCTCGATGGAAGGTCAGCAGGTCAGGGCTAACCCGGATACCAGGGGATAGCTGATTCCAGAGGGCTGGAGCAGCCACAGAGAAGGCTCTCCCCGAGGACCCACCAGCCGACATTGTTTGGCCGAAGGGACCTGGAGGAAGCCGACTCTGTGGACTCTCACAGGTCGGTGGGAGGAAGATGGTAGCAGGCGGTCTTGAAGGTAACCTGGCCCTAAGCCATGAAGGGCTTTAAAGGTAATAGCCAGCACTTTGAATTGCACCCAGAGGCCCACTGGAAGCCAGTGCAGTTCGCACAGGATAGGTGTCACAGAAGAGTACCTAGGTACCTCCGCAATAACCCGTGTGGCTGCATTCTGGACCAGCTGTAGCCTCTGAATGTTCTTCAAAAGCAGCCCTATGTAGAGCACGTTGCAGTAATCTAACCACGAGGTGATGAGGGCATGAGTGACCATGAGAAGGGCCTCCCGATCCAAGAAGGAGTGCAACTGGCGCACAAGCCGAACCTGTGCGAAGGCCCCCCCTAGCCACAGCCGATAAATTATCTTCTAATTTTAGCTGTGGATCAAAGAGGATCCCCGAGTTGCACACCTAGTCTGAGGGGGTCAAAGTCTCCCCACTCAGAACTAACGATGGACAAGGAGCTGGAATTCAGGAGGGATTGACCTATAGCCATTCAGTCTTGTCAGGGTTGAGTTTGAGCCAATTAGTACCCATCCAGATCCCCACTGCCTCCAGACACCGGGACAGCACTTCCACCGCTTCGTTGGTCTAGCTAGGGGCAGAGATGTACAGCTGAGCATCATCAGCGTGCTGATGGAACCCTACTCCATGACGTTGGATGATCTCAATCCTACCCCATGACGTTGGATGATCTCACCCAGCAGTTTCATGTAGATATTAAATAGGAAAGGCGAGAGGACCGAGCCCTGAGGAACCCGCAAGACCTCTGCCCCCCTACCAACACTGACTGAAAACAGCCCAAGAGTTAGGAGGAGAACCACCATGAAACAGTGCCCCCCAACTCTAATCCTTGGAGCCGTTCCAGAAGGATACCATGGTGGATGGTATTGAAAGCTGCTGAGAGGTCAAGAAGGACCAGGATAGAGGGACAATCCAAATTACCGACTTTGCAATGACAAAGTTGAAACCGTTTCACACTTAATATGTGAGTGCAGCACAAACTGACTACAAAGCTAGACATGACCTAGTTGCTAAATTAATCCACTGGTCATTATGTAAAAAATACACTCTACCTGTATCCGAAAAGTCATGGGAACATAGAATGGAAAAGGTTGTTGAAAATGAGACCGTGAAGATTTTGTGGGACTTTCTAATACAGATGGATCGCCATTTGGAACACAACATGCCAGATATTACAGTTGTCAAGGGCCGAAATGTAAGTTTATTGATATCACTGTACACAAGGTTTTTACCTCACCAATTGTCTTGTCTGCTTGAGACGTAGCTTCTTAATAGTCCCTCTACCACTGAACTGGCTCTCTTGACTGCCCTGTTGGCTTGGGGGTGATACCCGGAACTCAGTCTCTGGGTTGATCCGATTATCATGAGGAAGTGTTTCCAAAATTGAGCAGTAAACTGCGTGCCTCGATCGGAGATGATTCGCTTCGGCACCCCATGCAATCTATACACGTGTTTTAGACAGTCTGCCAGCTCTTTGGCAGATGGCAACCCTTTGCAAGGGATGAAGTGGGCCTGTTTCAAAAACAGGTCTACTATTGTCCATATTACAGTGGCTCCTCGGCTAGAGGGGAGTCCTACAATCAAGACCATGCTTATCTCTTCCCAAGGTCTCGCTGGTCTGACCACCTGTAGTTTGAGGACCCCTGCCTTAAAGGGATTGAGGGGATGAAATTTCTATAAAAGTTGGCAAAGCCCAGGAAATTCTGGAGATGTTTTCTTGTGATTGGGGCTTGCCAGTCTACCACTGACTTTACCTTATCAGGATCCATCTCAATCCCTCGGTTCGATATGCGATACCCTAGGTAATCGAGGGATACTTGGTGGAATGAGCACTTGGACAACTTACAATATAGTTTTTCAGTCCAAAGGTTTCTTAATACCACTCTAACCTGTGTCATATGTTCTTCTAGGGAGTTAGTGTAGGTTAATATGTTGTCTAAATAGACCAGTACCTTTTGTACATTTGCTACATTTGTAGCTCACAAATGGCGTTGAGCCCCCTGAAATTGACACACATGCGAAGCCCTCCGCCCTTCTTCTCTCTAAATAGTACCAGGGCTGTGACCTTGGACTTTCTCGGAGTGATAAACCCACGGGGCAAGTTCTTCTATAAGTATTTCCTCATCTCCTCTTTCTCGGCCAGGGTCATCAAATACATTTTTGGTTTGGGTAATGACGCTCCCGGCAAGAGCTCGATCGCACAATCGATGGATCTATGCAGGGGAAGTTCGTCGCAGTGAGTCTCGCTAAAGACCCTGGCCAAGTCTCTATATGCCTCCAGAATGGCTGTCTCTATCATTGCTTCCTTAAGGTCTTCGTTCGTGGCCCTCACTAGGTCAGTTTCAACTCTGCTTCCCCCCAGGTGTTGTTCGCTGATCACGGGTGCCAACTCCTTTAGTGACTCCTCAATTGGCTCGGGTTCGACTGGTAATCTTAATTTCTGGAAGCCGCCTTCCCACCGTATATTGGGCCTCCATTTATCTATCCACACTAACCCAAGCACCACTGCATCACTCATGATACCATAAATACCATGATACCATAAATCACATAATTTCCCAGTGTTCCCCCAACACTACTTGCATAGGCTCGGTCACCATGGTGGTCAAACCACCCCCCAACAACGACCCGTCCATCTGTTCGAACTCCATGGGCTTCTTTAGGGGCCCTATCCTAATCCCCATCTCGTCAATCACCTGCTGACTGACTAGACAGCGGATAGAGCCGGCATTGATAAGTGCCCCGAATTGGACCCGCTGTGGACAGTTCAGTCTCTGTAGGGTCATGGGCAGAACAAAAGGGTAGAAGAGGAACTAACCTTAGCTCCAACTGTTTTGGAGGGAAACTTTTAACATTCATATGTGGGCGGGTTTTTGAAGCATTATCAGAGGTGGTATTCAGCCAGTTGCGAAAGGTTCCGTAGAACCGGTAGCGATAATTTTGAGAACCAGAAAATACCACCTCTGATTGGCTGACCCTGGCAAATACCACCTCTGATTGGCTGAATGCATAGCCACACCCTATGCTATGCCGAATGCATGCCACCAAGCCATGCCCACAGAACCAGTAGGGAAAAATTTTGAATCCACCACTGGTGGTAGTGATTGTTTGTTTGAAACCCACTACTAATCTTGAAGTACAGATTGATTCTACCTGTGCTTAAGGAAACAGTGGTTGACCCCTTCTTTAAGAAACTATTACTGAACCCAAAGTAGGTGCAGAATTTCCAATCTGTCCATGGGGGAAGGTAATTGAGAAGATGACTATCACTTCAGAGGATATTACTGGGAAATATTGACTATTTTCAGGTTTCAAGGATCAGCAGTACCAGAGGATGCTGATCACACTTCTTGGTGACCTTTGGGGAGACTGATATGAGAATGGTGCATCCATCTTGGCCCTCACTGATATACCTCAGCAAATTTTTATTTGATTGATCTGATTTGGGGGGGGGGTTAGAATGGAAAGTGCAATAATGATTTATCCTACTTATTCCAGGATCATTGTTGATAGAGAAGAATTTTTAACCCTTTGCCTTTGTTTTATTGAGGATCTTAGGATTCGGTTGTGTGTTTGGATTGCTAAAATAAAACTATCCATCAGCATAGGATTAGGTACATACATTGTTGTATACTTCAATAGCCCTGGCCAGCTAAGCAAGTCAGTTAAGAATGTTAGAATAATATGAATCCATTACAAACAGTTAGTCATGGGGGAGGGGGGGTTCAGTATTTTGTTACAAAATCCTAATCATATTAAACTACTTTCCAAACTCCTATTGACTCCCATTTCTTGACCTGGGATTGACACCTTGAAAACACATTTCATTTGTTTGAGGACAGGGATATATGATTTGTATGTTTAAATCTGTTTTAGAGATACAGTTCTTCAAAATTTGAAATATTTTTAAAATGCATGCAAAGAAACTATTTGTAATCTTTGGCTCATTTTACAAATGTTTCTTCAAATTACTGCTTAACATGCAAAGTAGGGAAAACACTAAAAAACCCACACCTTTATGATGCAAATTCTGTCCCTTTTGTATTGTACTGTGATGCTGCATGCACATATGTAAAGAGTACAACACTGAGCATTGACATGCTCATTTTGTTAAGTTGACAACATTGCTGGATACATTGCTACAGAATCCTCTGTAACTGTTTTTGTCAAACAGTTTTTTTACTGTAAGTTAAGGCACTACTTATAAAATATATAGCGAGAAGATATCTCTTCTAGGAATGGCAATAAAATGAAAGCACCTTCAAGTTACATGTCACTATAAAACACCGGGAAACGGATTTGGAGTGCATTTAACTGGCAAAAATTATTTGCACATTTTTGTACATGTTGCTTATGCATGTCATTTAATTATTTTTTCTCTAAATTAGTCTTATCCATGTCTTCTTTAGTGTTGCTTGTAATCAGTTTCATGCATGAAATCTATTCCATCAAATACCTACTAAAGTTGCAAATTAAAAAAATATATATTCACATTTATTTTCACATGCATCTTCCTATAATATATACATCTTACACATATTTTGAGGTAAGAACTACATCATAAGATCCAGGGAGAGTGAGGAATCCAAAGATTTTTAGTGCTTCAATTTGTATACTGGACTGGAAAGTGTAAATTTTGTTTTATAGCCGAAAGAGAATTCTCTGATACACAACACTGATGAATGCTTCCTATTGTGAATTTCATATGATAGATATAAACATGTCCTACTCTCCATGACAATTATGAATCCAAATGATAGACACCTTGTACAAATGTGACAGAATCCTGCCGTGTTTCTAATTGTACCAACTTCCAGAAATATCTGTTATGTTGTGGAAAATTGTTGTGAAGTGCTAGAAGCACCAGGGGGTGCGAAAGATCAATATATGTGCTTTATCACTTGAGCTGTATTTGTATTTATTGGTTTGCCAAGGTTGAAGTACGAATGTGTTCATCATGTGCAATTTCCTCATGTGGCAGGAACCTCATTTACAGTATGTCGGAAAGCCTGCCAAATGCTAGATTTTTTAAAATGAATTGATGCTGAGACATATTTCTGTTTATAGTTACGATCTGTGGGAAGTGTCTCTAGCAATTTAAACTGCTCTGTTGCAACAGCTAATGATATTGAAGGATGGAGGACCAAAATATTAATTCAGTAGTCATATAGATGTTCCGCGCATGCCTGAGGAAGATGGTGGTCGCGTTTCTCCGGCTCCGCATCTGAGCCGCTCGAATTTTGCTCTTTTACCCCCTAAACATCTTTAAAATTTTCCTCCTGATACCAACACTGGCTTGGCTCTGGGTCTTGGATGAAGATGAGTTCGGTGGTATCCCGTCGCTGTTTCTTTTCTGCCCAGGCTTCAGCAGCGTCCTCGGTAGCATCTTCAGCGTCTTCGGCAGCGGCTCGGTGGCTCAGAGGCTTGGAGCTGTGCGGTGCCCCGATTGGAGCTCTTGTCGTCCCCGGCTTGTGTTGGGTGAGAGCCGGTCTGGCCGTGGGACTGTCTTGGGACTTGCCTTGGGGCTCTGCTCATTTTATAATCCTGTTGGGAGAGCTGTGCTGTGTCCTGTCTTCTGCTCTTCTGCCTGGACTCGTTGGCGTCGCACGGAGCTTCGCAGAGCCACGATTGAGCTTCTGTTGATCCCAGCTTGTTCTGGGTAGGAGCTGGTCTGGCCGGGAGGCTGCTGCAGGGGCTCTTTTGAGCTCTGCTGATTGCGTCGGCTGCTTCGGGGGCTGCCAGCTACCACTGACTGGCCCGGGTGAAAGCCGGGTCAGCTGAGAGGCTGACGAGCAGAGTGAAGGAGAGTGAGAACTAGCGGAGCGGGACTGAGCGCGGAGGAGCGGAATGGCTGGTGAGACGGAGACGCCGATGCCGAGAGCAGCTGTGAAGTGGGAGGGGGGTTGCGGGCTCTTGCCCTGTGTGGTGCCTGCTGACCAACCGTACCCGGGTGTGAGTGCGGGTGCACAGAAGGAACTGCAGGGAGGACTCTGGCCGTACCTGGGTGAGAACCGGTGTGCGAAAGTGGACCAGAGTGAGGACTGTGTATATTCTGTGCCCGGCAGCTTTACCACTCGACTGGCTCGGTAGCGTTCGGAAGGGCAAAAAGAACTGTGGTTTCCCCTCAGAGCCACCATGGCTGGCTCCTCTCCGGTCCACTGCTACACCCCGGGTGAGAGCCGGAGCTGTAAGGTGGACGGAGTTGGAGTGGACAGTGTGGGGTGCTTCCTTGGGACTTGTACATTTTCCCCCTACCAGAGGCATTTTGGTCTATCTTCCCGCACTTTGAGGCCCGGACTGGAAACTTGCCAGGACTCTTTTATCCATTATCCTTATCCATCATTGTGGGCTTGTTGGTTTACGCGCCCGCCACCACTTCACTAAGAAAAGTTATTGCTGCCATTTCTCCCCTCCTTCTAGACCTGTCCTGCCCACTCTCCCCCCCCCTTGTTTCCACTGCTGATGGCTTCATCTTTGCCTCACTCTATTTATAATATGAGGCTTGGACACTTTCCTCATACCACTTGGCGGGACTGGAAAGAGTGAAAGCGCCATCAGAACCGACCATCGTTTTGGCCGCATTGTTGCGTTGATGCACCGTCATATTTGGACAATAGGACAATAGGCCAAATAGGACCAGCCTTTTAAGAGATGTCCACCTCCTCCGAATAAGTGGGAATCGATGCAACCTAGGGTGGTGAGAGTTACTGGGAGAGCTACTGGAGGAAGGAATTATATTCCATCTAACATAAATGGGGGTTTGGGACTGTTAATTTATTCAGGCGAACAGCTGCGGAGTCTGAGAAACCATTTTATAGCACATCAACGACCGCCATCCCTTTCTGGGCATTTTAAAAATAGATTTGGGGTTTGGTACCCAGAATCATGGCATGCTGCGGGGTTTTTTAGGGGGAGGGATAAAGGGAGGGGTGGTGATAGGGATATAGCTGGGCAGACCTGAGACCCCCAGCCAAATGCAGTAGCAAGTGTGGGGGGCGACGGGAAACCCAGCTATGGGGCTAGGGTGATCCCCCTGGCCTGCGGGAGGTGAGGGGGGGACTGGTGGGGTGCGGGACCTGGGAGGCGTCGGAGGGTGGGAATATATTGGTTGTGTCTGGGCAGGGCAGGTATGGCGTGAGCAGGGGGGGCAAATTATGTTAAGAGAACTCGCTCTCATTGTATTAAAATGGTTGCATGTTTTGACCCCCCCTGGCTCTACGCAGGTATCCGATGGCCGGGGAAATCAGAACCCAGGGCTCAGACTGTTATTATTAAATGCCAAGTCAATTGGTAATAAAGCTCCTTTTATCCAGGACCTCATCCTGGATGAATAGGCCGACCTGGCTTGTATCACTGAAACTTGGCTGGGCCCGGAGGGAGGAGTGCCTCTCTCGGAGATTTGCCCAGCTGGTTTCCAAATGATACATCAGTCTAGACC
>JANHFQ010003484.1:19566-31508 GCA_032468035.1 Aparallactus werneri
ATAGATAGATAGATAGATAGATAGATAGATAGATAGATAGACAGACAGACAGACAGACAGACAGACAGACAGACATAAAAATCTCCTACCTAGTTGGTTATTACATATGAACTAGTTCCAGATTTAAAAATACAGCAGTAGAATGCCTTCCAGCATAATTCATGCAGAGAATTCTGGAATTGCAGATTAAAATCTACAGTTCTGGAGGATAACCAGGTAGAGAAAAAGTGGAACGGACTGTTAATGAAATGGCTGTCAGTAATGCATTGAGAAAAAGCCATTTCTCAATCTAATCATATTGTGAACTATAATCCTGTCTCTAACCTCTTCCTTTGGCTGCAAAGGGCCTGGAGGAAAAGGATATTTAGATCCTTTTTAGTTAGGCTCAGACCCAGGCAAATAATAGAGAGCACTGGTTACTCTGTGTTGGAACCTTAAAGGAGGCTCTCTTAATTCTGTTAGACTAGTCATGGTATCTTATTGGATTGTCTATAAGGATTGAGGGTTGAAGATTAATTCTGTCACAGCAATTAGTTCCAGTCAGTATTGCTGGAGGAGGAGCTGTTGACCTGATATGTGCTGTAGCATGGGTTACTATTTGGCCCTTCTCTCCCTACTCTTCGTTTTAACATCTATAAGAAGCTGCTAGATGAGGTCACCTGTTAGTTTCTCAATATATGGATGATTCTCAACTTTACATTGTATCCCAGAATGAATTGGAGACCTAGTAATAATTTTAACCCTATCTTTGGAAAGATAAAAACAAAGATAGAGTTGGTATTTGTCCAGAAATGTTTGCTTGATGGTTACATCTCCAAATATGGGTGGTGTAGCCCTTCTAAGGGAGCTGGTTATCATAGGTGGAATGCATGACCAGAAAGATATTCACTCAGCTGAAATTGGTGCACCAAGCTGTTCTAACAATAGTGAGTTATGTGGTAGTTGCCACAGAATTAGATTATTATAGCATGCTTTATATGAGAGTCTTTGAAAATGATTCAAAAGCTTTAATTGGTACAAAATGCAGTGACAGGCTGCTAGAAGCTAAGTGCTACTATGTTGGTTTTATACCAGTTCTTGGGGTTACTGCAGCAGCTGCCAATATGCTTCTGGTCTAATTCAAAGTGCTGGTTTGGCTGTTAAAGCTCCATATGACTTGGGGAAAGATGTCAGTTATGTCCCCACGAGAATCCAGACCCTCATTTCCTGTTATGACATTCATGCTTTGAAACATTGTGCCCACGAGGTTTCCCTGAAACCCATTCTCCCAGTTTTCTGGAAGAGAAAAGAGTTCTTTGAGCAGGCATTCAGATTTATTTAAATAATCACTATACATGAAAGCTATTGTTATTTTCAAAATTATAGAAAAATTACTAGAAAAAGAATTCATGGAAAATATGGTTATCAATGATCATCAGTTCTGATGGCTATGCTATATTCAGAGTAAGCTTAACATTCCTGTGTTAGAAAGCAGAAGTTAGGAAAAACTGCTGCCCTTATATTCTTATTACGGGCTTACAGTATATGACACATCTGATAGATGATTGTAAAATACAGAACAGTCACCTAAATAAGTATTTGGCCCTGTCCAGCAAGTTTCTTATAGTCAGAATATCCATAGTTAACTTGTCTGTGAATATAAAATAAGTATGCTTAAAAGTGGAACCAATATTACATACAAATAATAAACTATGGGATCGCGATGGGTCGGACATGACTTCGCAACTAACAACAACAATAAACTATGTTAAAAGTATTTTTTGAAAACTGATAGTCCTACAAATGAAAATGTTTGGATTAAATTGCAGTACAACTAAGTTTTGCTTATCTAATTTATATACTTTGGAGATAATTAGAATATTTTCAATGCATATGTATCTGTATTACTAAAATAGATAGGTCTTTATGAATTAGATATACCCCCTGCAGTTACCGTGGAATTGAAGATCGACTACCTCATGGCAGTATGTCCCGATTGACTGACCACTCCAGACATAGCAGTTCCCATCGGCTCAATGATCAGTCACGTCACAGTAGCACCAGAGACCTCAGTGGAAATCCAGTAACTCACATAACTCATGGCACCAGCATGAACCGAGTTATTGAAGAGGATGGGACCAGCGCTTGATCTGCACTTCTTTTCCCATCTCACACCTATTTTTAAATGAACGGCATCCATTTCTTATCAGAATAATATATCAGCTTTTATTCCTCTTATCAGCCAGAATGGCACCCAATTCGGTCAGTACCTTTTCCTGTAGCTCAAGATTTCTTAGGAAGACTGCCTCTAAACAAGACTATTGTTGATCAAGTCTACAAGTTAACTGTGGATGCATTTAAGATTGGCTACTATATTTATTTATTTGTTGATGTTTCCCCAATTCCTTCTAAAAATCCCTATGCATCTATAAGGATCATAATACGAAGGCTCTATGAAAAGTTTCCCAAAGTAGAAGACTGGGTTTGCTTTTTTTGTGAAGGGAGGGGAGATAACTGTTTTGCTTTTTTCCATTCTAATTAAATAATAAACTAGTTAGTTGTTCTCCCGTGGCACAGAATGTAGGCTGCATATTAAAAACTGTACAGAAAGTATCAGAGATTATTAGTGAATGCACTGGAAATATAGCAAAAAGAAAAAATAGCAAAAGTCTTAATATTGTTGGCTCTTAAGTTAAATTATGGTCTTGATGGAGAGGGAGGGAGCTTATCAACATTTAGTGTCAAGTTTCTTGTATTGTTTATGTTTTGGTAGAAAATATTCCAATTTACTACTAGTTTTCAAAGAGAAAGAAGCAAGTTGGTTGGAGTTGGTTCTTAATTATCAAACTGAATTCAATACCTTCAAAATTCTCATTGAATAGGAGAGAAATTGATTTAATATAACTACTAATGTAGCCTTTAGGAATATTAAGAAAATCCCCCCATGCTTCAGTTCTTTCAGCATCAGTGCCTTGAATGGTTCCTCCTACAGTATACTATCTATTCTAGGACATTTTGGGAGGAAATTGTTAATGGCCTCTTTCAAAGAATCTGAGATATTTTTTGAGAAATGAAGGTCCATAAAGTAATAGTACTTTGAATAATCTCTTATCCTGTTTATGAAGAATATTTGCTGAATCCTGCAGATAGCCATTGAAGAGAAAATGTTGAATTCGATCATTTTCTGTTCCAAACTCAAGACATGCATATGGAAACCAGAGGAACAAATGCAGCCAAACCCTTCAGTGTACATACTGTAAGAAGCTTTTTTAATTCAACTGCCCAATTATGAAGCACTAGCTTTCAGCTTATTATTTCAAAGTTCTTTGATATTTAGGGACCAATTCAAAATGAACAGCAGTCAGACTGTAATTCCAGAATAGGGATTTTTTTCATTTGAAGATGCAACCAAAATATATTGTAGAAGACAATAAGACCAATTGAATAGAATGGGTTTTACCTCTAAGTTAAAGTACAAAGGATGAGTTCTTAACTGTAGTGTAAACCAGCTATAGTTTTGTATTCATTCACACTTACGAATGATATGCACACAAGCAATTTAAATATGCAAACCTACAGTTCTTAATTAAAACATTGCCCATGCTAGTCTTGGACAGTGAACTTGATTTTTCTAAGGCAGCTATTGGCATGAGTTAAGGAAGCACTTGTGTGTGTTTAAATCTACCTCATCTATTGCTCTAATACTACTGCTGGAAAATGATTATTCTGCTTCTTTTTCTCAATATACATCTTCCCTTATATCAACTTTTTATATATACAGTGGAGAACAAATATGCTAGGTATCTGAATTTAAGGACAAACCATTTCATTCTTGGTTCATCAAGAAAAGTAACCGGTGCTGAAATACTTTGCAGCTACAAGAAATAGGCTCAGTACTATTTTAAATTCTAATTTATAAATTGTGAAGTGCCAGATCAGCTGCTCTGTAACTTGATTAGGTACTTTAAATCAACTGGGATCAAACTAATGTTAAATATGAGAATATAATTATGAGGAAGCCTGAACAGCATCCAAACAATTGTAAGCAAGGATTATTTTTATTCTTTTTCTAGCAAAATTTGCAGTATTTGCATTTCAAGAGAAATATTAATGTCAAGGGAGTTTTCCATAAAATGTAAATATAATGTAGGTAGTCCTTGTTAGTTGTGGTGGTTCTATTCCAGTCTAACAGCCATTGATAACAGAATTGTGCATAACAAGACTTTGAAGAAGTGTACTTTGTTCATGAACAAAGCCCATCAGTATTTTGTGCATACTTAAATACCTCCTTCCATTAAAAAAATACTCTAGAAATCTTCCAGATAGAATAATGTATCAAAGATTAAAGCTATTCAATCCTTTTGCAAATAATAAAAACTGATCTGTATTTACCAGCCATAAATAATGGATTGCAGATAACAAAGGTCACCTATACCAACTTCAGAGAAGTGGGACTGTTCGATCAGAACTGGAGAAAGACAAGTTAAACCTCCCGTCGAGAGTCTGTTTGGGTTTTTGCCCCCAAACTTCTTGTAATTCAAAATTGGCAAAAATAAAAATCTGGTAGGGGAAAATATCCGTAGAATTTTAGGAAATTTAAAAAGATCTACTAAAATATTTTTTCTTAATATCTTTACAATTTGAGTCAGCATGGATCTCCATATTAACTCACTCAGAAAAAAATTGTCCTGCCCTAGAAAATAGCAACATAGTTTGCTTCTACATTCTAGTCAAAGCTGATACATCAGCTGCCTGTTTTCTATTAATGTAAGGCAGAATGGAGCAAGACAGTTCCCATGGCTATATATCAAACCCTCTTACAAGAAAGCAGCAGACAAAAAACTGCCACATTCTTTTTTCCATTAATTTCCTGTTAAGATACCTACCTTTTAAAATCTGATATTTATATGCCAACCAGTGCTGCTTCTTAAAAACCTGTATTGGGGTATCTCCACTTCTCAACTTTTGAAATTGGGGCAAGTGCCTGTAAACTAATATCTTTCCACGTTCATTGCTCAATAAGGCAGGCAGTTTTCAAAATCACTCTCTTTGCATCATACTTTGCATCATACCTCCTCAGGCAGCTTGCCTGCCCCCCCTAGCCCACAAGAATTGTTTTCCTTCAGTTAACCATATTTAAGTAGTGCTGGATAAAACATTTACATGGCGTTTTTATAAAATGCTATACTCTGATAGTGCGCAGAAAATAATACACTGTGATCATTAAGTCAATCTGTACAACTTCTCAAAACTAGAATGTGTTTTCATTGGGACTGATGTGGCCAAAATAGAAAATTCTGGGCTTGATATTGTCTATGTTTATATCAACTAGTACAAAGTAATTTGCAATCTCAAGTACTTTTTAAAGAATATTAATAAAACACAATCATAGTGGCTCTAGAAATTCCAAGGCATTCCTACCACTTTGGGCTCCATCTTGCATACCTGAAAGTGCTAGACCCAAAGCATCTGTTATTTTTCCCCTGAGCAGCTGTGGAAATAGATTGTTTAGACCAGTTCTTCAGTTTACTTTCTCATGTACAACAAATAGTGTCCTTTGTTAGCAATACTGTGACCATAAACCAAATGGTTTGAGGGTTTATTATCAGCAGGAGGTTTTTTATTTTATTTTATTTTTGGTAATCATAGTAGAGTTAATCTTTGGTTTTACAAAGAATTTGTTTTTCTCTTTTGCAAAATGACACCACTCAAAAAATTAGGCTATATTTAGCTTGTTACTTGGTGTTTTTCTTTTAACTGACTGGGACAAGCATCCTTGGAATGGTTGTTATATAAAACCTATGTCCAATTTTGAATACAAGTTATGCAGATCACTCGTGGCTCTTATATAAAGAAAACTGACTTAAAATGCCACATAAACTAGTTTTAGTAGAATGGTATCTGGGTTCCCATTTGTTCCCCTTGCTGAGAAGCATCATTTGCCCATTCCCCAATTTATTTGATTATGTCACTGTTGCAGGTAATGTTGCAACTATAACAAATATGGAATATTGAACAATTTAGCCAGTTTCTGTCAGATCTGGCATAGTTAGGCAGAGAAGACAAATCTTTGTTCTAGAAAAAAATAGTTCAGCCTTAGCACAAATCATCTGTATTTAATGTAATTTTTATAAAATGACTTGATGGGTATAAGTTACTTTTTGCCAGTGCAGAAAAACCAAAATGAAGTAGCAGATTAAAGAAAAGATTGTTTACTTCCTCTGTTTTCAAACAGGACAGGTTTTTTTTTCTTTTAGGAAAATTCTTCCAAAATTCTAGTACAGTACTTCTAATCAATGCTGTTATTGCATGGAGAGGGGGGAAGGGGGTTGTTAATGTTTCTTTAAAAAAGCAGGTTTAGTACCTTTATCTGAAATTGTGATTTGAGTATAAGAGATAGATTTGAATACACCAGCATGGTACCTGATCTCCAACTCTAACAATTCAACTTGCACTAAACTCCTTGTAGATTTGATTCCTCATGTACAATAAGCCAGTGTCCTACTCAGTTTTATTTTGTTTTTAGCACCTTAACTGTGCATGTACAAACGGTTACCATAGCATTGATTAAGCATTTTTGTTTTGTTTTTTAAAGACTATTTAGAATTTTTAATAAAAAGACTAAAATGAAAGCTTTGAAGTGTTCATTGCTCCTTTAACATCTAGGGAAAAGAATACTGTAAACTACAAATAAACATAGAATGTGCAGACTTTTAGGGTGAGTGCAGAATTCTGCCATATTCAGGAGGCACATCAAGACTTGCTTTATTTCATGGCAGATTCAGTAACAAAACTGAAAATACAGGCTTCCCCTGGCTTGTAAATCTGTTTCCCATTAATATCATTAGTTGCTTGACATAATTCCATGACCCAATAAAGCTTTAAAGTAGTGCACCAGAAGCCAAGTCCCTTTTTATTCCAAGTAAGAATTGTAGTAGCAAACTTTTCCATGAAATTTGGGGGATTTTTTTGGTTGTTTATGTAAATCTGCTATAAGTTTTAATATCTGCTGAATATTGACAATAAAAACCACCTTACCAGGTTTTTCACTGCAACCTGATTATTCACACACTATACTAAGCAGTTAGTGCATTCGGTGGTTGTTTGAATAATCCAAAATTATTCAAACCTACCAAGCAAACTTAACACAGAAGCTGGAAATTTTTTTGAGACTGCAGATGACATTATCATTTTCTTTTTTCCAAAAATTTATTTCCAGAAGGACAGAAAGTGAGTATTTGGAGACACAATTGAGTGTTCAGCTTTTGGGAGAAGGGAAAATAGGTATGTTGCACCTCAGTTTAACACTTTTTATCTTTGGGAGCAAAAAAAAGGAAATATCCTTGAATATTAATTTGTTTGCTGCCAAATTTCAGTGCTGCAATCTTTACGTGGTCTGGGGCAACATACAACATGTGGACTGCCTAGTAGTGTTTGTACCAGGTTATATCTCCTTAGAATAGTCTTGGTATTGGACTAATAATCACATTTGTGGTCTATACATCTGCAAGTCCCTGCACTAAAGCAGATGGTTTCAGGTAAGCTTTAGAAATGCTTTGATTGCTTTTGATTACTACAGCCATAACAAGCTCCCTCAATGGAAATTAATCCCTATTGCAGTTTCAGTTCTCAAAACTGGTCTGCACTTAGGAAAATCAATTTGGTATATGGCATTAAAAGTACACAATGTTTTGGAAATTTGCTACAATTTTCATAAAATGTGTAGTAGAGCCCTACGAGTGCTATTATTTTCATCAGCTATTTGAAATTATACAAAAGAAATTGACCTTATTCCTCTGCTACGTTTGTGTGACTTCTTGTAGGCATGACTTTTCTCTCGTTTGGCTTTGCTCATCAGTTTCTACCAAATACCTTGAAGCATTAAATTGCAGGATAATCCTGCTACAAATTCCACCTGAAAGTTGCTAAAACTAACAAGTCTGAACAATACATGAATTCCACTGATAACTATCCTTTCAGAGTACTTTAACTGGTGAATTCTATATGTCACAAAATGTTGCAAAACTACTTAAACAAAGGGGAATGGTCGTCATACTAGTGCTTTTCTTTAAAAACAGGTAAAAATCCAGTTGTGTTACTACCTATCAGTATTCAGACACAGCTAATTCCTAGCCCAAAATAGTGAATAGGAGCAAGCTTTGGATATCCGTTATCCCAACTGAATAAATGAAAAGTCCTTTGTATTAGTCAATTTTATGCAAATATTACTCAATTCTACATCAAGCAGGCTTAACATAAATTGGATTCAAAGCAAAAATCTTACATTACAAGAGTTTCCGGAAGGTTCATAAAAGCTTGTGCTATAACAGTGGTGTCGAACATTTCCATCATTGAGTGCCAAAAGCGCGCATGCATGGCCGCATGCCCCTGCACCCCCCATGCACGCACGCATGTGATACCCCCATGCATGCGCACGCAACCCCCTCTGCTTCCCCACTCCCGTGTGCATATGCACCATGCGGCAGAGCCTAAAAACAGTTGACCGTTTGTTAATTTTAGCTACCAGTTTAGGCAAACCGGTGGCTAAATTTAACAGTTTGAAGCTCAGCTGTTTGGCGCAGCAGCACCAATCAGCTGTTTTTCAGCTCTGCCGCCTCATGCACCCATGCACAGGGGGAAGCACACGCATGCGCAGTGGAGCTAAGCTGCATGTTGGCTTGTGTGCCAGCGACATGGCTCCGCATGCCACTTTGGGCACGCATGCCATAGGTTCAACACCACTGTGCTATAATAATGTGGTTCATTAGGCGAGATCTACTGTAACTTTGTTGCTGCTTTGCTTTACCTTGTAAAGGTCTACCCACACCTGATGTGCTATATCAAAGTGTTTAATTAATTACCATAATCTAACTAGACAACTGGTTGGAGAATATGGGAGCTCAATGCAGAGTAGAGGAAATAATTATGCAGCTTCTATAGAACCAATATTTTCACTTCTAGGCTCTAGATATTTCTCTACCTGAATACATTTGTATATAGTTCAAAAGTATAATCTTTTTGTAATAAATCATTTGTGAATCATTTCATAATACAATGGAATCTCGATTCACAAATGCTTCTGTTCACAACCAATTTGGTTCACAATCAAAAAATCAGCTAAATGTTAGACTCGGTTCACAAACAAATCCTCAGTTCACAACCAAACTTCTTGAGGATGAAGAAAACTCAGGAGAGAAAACATCTGAAGGAGACCTTCTATCGCAAAGCAGACTCCCGCAAAACAGTAACTCTCTTGCTCAGAATCGACCAACTAAACAGTTTTCTCTGTTGTTCATGGTTTTCTCAGTGTTTGTATTAAAGGATTATACAGTTATGCTGTGTGTTCTGTGGCATATTTAACTACAATACTGTATTTGTCTGCTTCAAAATCTTAAAAAAACAATAGAGTTCATAGGGATCTGGAACGGATCGTATTTCCATACAACCCAATGGGAAAATTTGTTTTGAGACTAAAGGATGCCAAGAGATTTCTAGTTATAACAAGCAGCTTCAGAGGGCTTCAGAGATGTAAAATATATTTACTGTGCAATATCTGAAGTGATTTTCATTGGTCTGTGGAAAAAGCAGATATAGTAAGCAATACCATGACATCTTTGAAAAAATGTCTCCTTTCATTTTACTTTTACCTGTTCTGGGATCTGAGTTCTGCTTGCAGGATTGCTCAGCTCAATTTAAACTTTCTAATAAAACTATCCAACCTAGGAGCCTTGTTACATTGATAGGCTAATTGTGGCTTAGCCATTGTGCTGTTTTGCTGTCCTCTTTCAACAATTGCTTATTCAGTCCTACTAAACTGTATTAGTGAATAAGCAAAAATTAGAGGGAGTGGTTGTACTTTTCTAAGGAAACCTAAGGTTGTAAACTTCTAAGGAAGTTTATCAAAACTAAGACAGAATCAGTAACAAGTTTTAAGCACGATGACATGGCTTTTTACCACAAACTACTGAAACAGCAATTTAAAATTGAACATGAGATAGTGAAAGATGTTTTCTCTCTGCCCTATCTCCTCTGGTTTATTGTGCAGAGATATTTAGTAATAGCTACTCTATAAATCCAAAATAAAGGACTATTGATTTTCTGAATAACAGATTTATCTTGATTTGTGGCCATATTTAATCTCCATCCATTTTCATTCTGTAATTTAGAGTGCTATAATTTGTGCTTGGCCTCACATTCCCTTTCATTTTAATGTTTCCTTCATCACTGCAAGAATTTTCATCCATTTTAATATCCAATACTCTCTGAAGTATTCTGAAAATTCTGAAGTTTTCCAGCAGAGCGTACAAATAAATGATCCATATTGTGCATACAATATGGGATAGAAAGGGAGAAAAAGATTTGCAGAGGAAGAAAGGGAAGGGAGAGAGGGAGAGGGAGGGGACGAAATGAAGATGGAAGGAAAGGGAAAAATAAGAGGAAGAGGCAAGGGCACTAAAGGTGAAAATGATCAGAGAGATGGGAAGACGAGGGAGATCAGAAAGGAAAGATGGACAAACAACATGAGGAAAAGATGGAGCAAGGAAGCGGGGAGAATGAATGATGGCAAGATGACAGAAAATGAACAGAAGACAGGAAGGGATGGAGCAGGGATAAAGTCAAAGGGTGGAAGAAAGGAAAAGAGATTCTGAAAAGCAGATAAAATGTTCTACGGCTGTAATTCTCTGCCCATTTAATTGGGAATAAAACTTGCTCATTTGCATTTTTATTCCATACTTACCATAAGTCCACAATGAAGTTCACCAATAAAGAAAGCAATTTAAAATTAGTAGCAGGTGGCTTTCAAATCATCCACTATCCCCAGGAGGCAGAAAAAGCAATCAGCAAACAGACAAAATCCCTGGGTATACACCTCAAATGAAGGTTATTGCATAGAGCAGGGCTGTCAAAGGCGCAGCCAGCAGGCCAGATGCGTCACATGCTGGCCACGCCCACACCCAATTTAGCGAAGGTGAAAAAAGTCACGATACATCACGTAACAATGTCGTGACAATGCGGGTTTGGCACCCCTGGCATAGAAGCTTAGATGGGCAATCTTAAGCAGCAACTTCCAGAATTGGAGCAACCATTAAAAAGGCCTTTTTTGGTGATCTTATCAAATTCATCTGTAATAAATGATGAACACTGTGGAACAGGATTTTGAAGATCTTGCAGACTTACAAAAGAAGAAAGAATCCTGTTCAACCAACAAATCATCTATTCAGCATTCTCAGTCACTGAGCCGTAGATCATGAAACTGAAGTCTTTCACCTGCAGCTGTCTCTGGCTACAACCAGATTGTATTCAGGCATTTGGCAACCGGCATGTATTTATAATGGTTGCAGCATCCTGGAATCATGTGATTGCCATTTGCAACCCTTCCAAGTTAGCTTCCAACAACCAAGTCAATAAGGTCAGATTCGCTTAGTGACTGATTCATTTAACTGCAGTAATTCACTTAACAGTAACAAAAAAAGTCATATAATTGGATGCAGCTTACCTAACAACTGTCTTGTTTAGCAGTGGAAATTCTTTCTCCCAATTGTGGTTTGTAAGTTGAGTATTGAAATTCGCAGCTAGTCCTGCTTTCCATCTCCTCAGACTGCCTGGTATTTATATCTATTATGTGTGCTCAATGCAGAAGACCCTGGGTGACTTATAATATTTATACAATTAACAATTAAAACCACAAAACTGCTGGGGTTTTTTTTGCATCTTTGTGACTTAATAGTAATTTCTTAAAGTTATATGCTCAAAATTGTATCACAGACATTGGATCTACATTAGCTGGACTTGGAGTTTGCACATCAGTGGTTCATGAACTATTCCAGGGTTGTCAAACTCAAGGCTGGGTCCGGCCTGCAGGGGGCTTAGATCTAGCCCCTGAAGCTGCCCTGGAAACAGCGAAGGACCAGCTTGTGGTACCTCTGCCAGCAAAAAAGGGCCACCATTTTCAGCTGTGATGG
>JANHFQ010003484.1:51335-61851 GCA_032468035.1 Aparallactus werneri
TTGATCTCTCAAACTGCTGAACAAGTCAGCAGAGGTAGTCTGCAGTACTGCATTTACCCACTGAGCCACCTCAGCTCCTAATATATATTATAATATATATATATTGGTAGTAGTATTCTGATGCATCTCTGCATTGCAGCAGTGTGAATAAATCATAATTTTTAACTATCAGCAGGTACTAATTAACATTAATTCTACATTAGAAGGTGATTCTAATGTAGTAATATACATCATAAGCAGATAAATGCCACAAGAACTCCTACTGATGGTGAAGCAGCTAAAAATTGCAAGAAAATAATAATGGCTTGTCACTGTTGTATGAAAAATCACATCAAGAATCAGTGGAGTTCTATGTATTGGCTTTCTATACTCCTTTTTGTTAACAGTGGCAATTTCCTAGTTCAGTTAGATCTTAGCGAATCAGCCATTTATCAGTAGGCATTCACACAATACATAATAATATACTGCATTGAAACAACCTGAATAGTGTGGATGAAGATTCTTCCGTAGCAATAAACCCCCGATTCTCTAAAGAATCACAAATCCAAGAATGGCAATCTCTTTCTGTTCCCTCTGATCTTTGGAGGTATGAAAAATCATGTTCCTTCCTTTGTGTTCCTTCTCCCCTCTTCCTTCCTTCCACCTCTGTCTTCCTGTTCATCTCCTCTTCCTCTTTGTGTTAATCCTCCTCCTCCTATTCATCCCCCTCCTCTTCATAATGTTCTTTACCTTCCTTTCCCCCTCCTCTTTCTCCTCTTCCCCCTCCTGTGGTTCGTGTTTTTTTCCTTCCCCCAGCGCAGAAAGCGCTGGGAAAGCTCCCCACTGAAGCAGCCAAGCGCTGTTTTGCGTCCCCCGTATACCTCTAGCAGGTGGGAGTGGTCTCCTCTCCATCGGCCTCGCCTTTCTGACGAAAGAGATACTGGAAAAGGAGCATTCCCAAGAACAGCAGCGGGCAGTTCTTGCTCCTGGCCGAACCTGGGTTGGGGAGGTGATTTTGACACCGGGCAGCTGGTTTCTCTTTGGTGTAGCCAATAAGGGGGGACTGTCAGCCCTCTCCTCAGTGGAGAAAAGTTTTGCAGACGTGTCGGGGACTCAGCAGTAGCTCTCAGGTGGCGAGGTACAGCCGTGTGGTGGCGCTGGGTCTCCTGGAAAGGCCCATCAAATTCGACTCCCCAGGCAACGTTTCCCAGGTTCAGGTCCTCCGGAGGACCCCCATCTTCTGCTGGTCGCACCACAGCTTTACCCCCACTCCCGGAGCATTGGCTTGATTTTCTGATTGTTTGCCACATGCCTGCTCAGTGACCAATCAGAAAATCAAGCGGCAGTGATGCTGCTGTCGCCTGAACTGGCATCCGTGCATAAATTAAACTTTCGATTAGATATATAGATGGCAGTGAAAAGCAGTGGCTCCTGGCTTCAGTCCTTTTCTTTTCTTGGAAGTGGGAAACTATGAGGAGTTTCTCCCAGGATGTAGTAGAAATTGAGTTAACCTGATCTAATCACAAAGTTGCTTCCTGCCAGTTAAAAAATTGATCAGAAAACAAAATAGTAAATTTACCATTCTTTCTAACCTCCAGAATGCTTTAGATCAGCGATCCCCAACCTTTCTGGCTCTGTGGACCAGTGTTGGGGAGGGGAGAAGGGATGGTTTTGCGCGTGTACACTGCTTGCACAAATGCAGTTTTGCGTGCTTGCCTGCTGCTTGCAGGGCCCAGCCCCCAATAGGCCATGGCATTCTTGGGTTTAAAGTATGCACGTATGTTGCGTTGGCTGAAGACCCTCCTGAGCTTTTTCAATATTCCTGCAACATATGGAATGCCAACATTGCTTCATTTATTGTTCTCTTTGTTGTCTGTTAATAGAGGAGCTCCTGTAGGGTCTTTTTTGAGATTTGATGAAGGCCCACCAGGGATAGCCACATGTTCTGAGGGCAACTATGACACAGTAGTTGTGACCATTGCATATTGATGTTTGCTATAGGATCTGATATGCAGGTAGGAAGCATATCTCAAGAATAAAGCATTTGTCCTGCATGCAGATTGTCTTGGATTCAATATCTGGCATCTGCAGTTGCTAAAGGATATTTATGGGTACCATCTGCTGGGACCCTGTAGAAACCTTGCCTTAGACTTGGAATGCCTCTTTGAGTCAAGGCAGATAATCTAAAGCAGCCAGTATATTCAGTATAAGGTAGTTCCCTTTTCTCTTGTCTGGTGATAATGTTGTCTGTTTTTAAGGTTTTTTAAACAACTTGTTTATTGAAAGAATAAAGACACCACCAGTTAACTCAACTACTTCTACATTTTGATGCTTGATGCTATGTTCTCTTTGACTGACACCAGTTTGTCTTTCTCTAACTTTCCCCAGAGGTTTTATCCAGAGATGGCTATATCCATCTCAGTTCTACAAGGTTTCTATTATACCCATCTCTGTTTTCAGTTTAAAACAAAGGAACCCTAAAAAGATTAGAAATCCCATCGACACTGAAAAAATCAGAAAGCATACGAGTCCACAGGAGTTGGGTGCCAATAAATATAAATCAATAATAAAATATTTTAGGACCAGTTCAATTTAACACATATTGTAAACTTCTGGGAGTTTTTGGCAGATTTGATGATGGATGGATGGATGGATGTTTTCAAAAAGGTTTCATCACGTAAGGTAGTTAAAAGTCTGTGGGAGAAGAGCATGAATATAACTTGTGTTCAAATCATGTATACACTTGTTTATAGTTTAAGATAGGTTGTGGGAGAAGTTTCTCACAATATAATGGACTGGTCTTCGTTTGTCCCATGGGTTCTCCCAAAGTTCTAGAGAATAGATAAGTAAATGAAATTCCCCATTTTTTTGGAAATACCAAACTCAGATACAAGCTCAGATCTGTTTCTCTCCCTAAGTAAAACAAATAGCCCTCTTGTTAAATGAAACTCAGTAGAGAGATGAACATTTATTTGAATGAATGCAAGATTAATATTAAATAATATTCTAAATGTTTCCTGAGTGTGGATCTTAGATTTTTCATTGTTTCATTGAGATAGTTTTCAATTTTCCCATATGAATTAATGCATGAACTATCTTGGCAAAAAATGTGAATGAAAGAAAAAGCAGTAGAAAAAAGCAAGAGAAAAAGTACTGTGGGAAGAGAAAGTATATATCCTGTACGAAGAAGCATTAGAAGATTAATTTCCCAATATAATGAGTAAAAAATGGATGCCCGGAAACAGGCCAAAAAAAATCAATATGTATTATATACCGTACTACTCAACGTAGTAACCATCAGGACTGGAGCTTTTCTTCTTTTTATGCTTTTAATGGAATCTGTTGTTTCCTGAAGAAATAAAGGTATAGCTAGAGAGGAAGTTTTATCATGTGTGATCTTTGGAAGAGATATATTACATAAGAATTGATTGGTTTCTTCCTCAGTTACATTGGAATCAGTTTTATATAGTAACAGATAAAAGTTTTTAAAAGTTGATGGATGAAGTTGTAGCCATTGTATTCTTTATCCTGACTATTCTTAAGTAAGAAAAACAATAACGTTTTGTTATAACTGTTTCAGTCAAGAGGCCAGTGGTTTATTTTCTCTTTTCTTTCATTCCCAATGCTTGCTTTATATACTTCAGTCACAATACATGCTTAGCAACAGAAAACCAGATTCTCCCAAAGTCATCTTTAATCAGATTTATTAAAAGGTTAGAGAAAAGTGGATTTTTGATAAGTAGATAGTTAGCAAAATATTTTACTTCACTAATACACTAGGGTGTGATGATTTCTTAATTCTCTTGCTAACAAGACAGGACAACTGTGCAGATGTTCCAGGCTAACAATGTTTTATATCTGAGTCAGGCTTCAGGAAGCTCCTAACATTCATGTATCCATTTATTTATGAAAGCCACTGTGGGTTGCTCTTAAGTTATAAGGAATACTTTAAAATTATACATAATTTCTACTAAAGTTAGAGTGACCATATACTTTATCATTTAGGCCAGGGGTGTCAAACTCACATCATCACGGTGGCATCATGTGACGTAGCGGAACTTTTTCCCCCTTCACTAAATTGGGCATGGGCGGGGCTAGCATGTGACACATCCTGCCCGCCGGCCAGGAGTTTGACAGCCCTGATCTAGACCAAAACTTGGGAGTGAAAGGAGGTGCTAAAATAATTAACATTCCCCCTGATCCAGTTAACATGCAGGCTGGCTGTTTCTTGCATCATATGCCACAGCATAGAGCTTAACCCACATCATGAGGTCATTTGCTGTTTGGTTGTTAAGTGAGTCACTATGAGTAATTAAGAGAGGCATCACATGACCATGACTCATGAATTTACTGTTGACTTCTCCATTGACTTCTTGTCTTGAAGCATGCAAATAGCAATCAAGTGACCATAGGAGGCTGTGATGATTATAAATTTCCTCAGGTTGAGATGTGTCCAAATGTTGATTGTGACCATGGGGAAGCCATGATGATCATAAATGCGAGAACTGGTCATAAAGTTACTTTTCCAGCACCATCATACCTTTGAACAATTGCTAAGCAGGGCAGTTATTAAGCAAGATTGGCTTTTATAGTGTAGCTAATGTAACCTCGTTCAGTATGAGCCTTTTAAAAAAATTATTGGGGTATCTACAGTATTATAAATCAGAAAAAAGGGCAGCCTGAAATCCACTCCATGGATTCAATCCTGCCTGATTACATGCTCATGGCCTCTGCAAGATTATTCTGGAACTTGCCCCATAGTGTGACTGAACAGAAACCATTAAAGCAAGCTCTGGAAAACGCTCGT
This sequence comes from Aparallactus werneri, assembly GCA_032468035.1. Taxonomy (NCBI): domain Eukaryota; kingdom Metazoa; phylum Chordata; class Lepidosauria; order Squamata; family Lamprophiidae; genus Aparallactus; species Aparallactus werneri. The sequence continues at coordinate 56,122 of JANHFQ010003484.1, forward strand.
CTATAATGAAGCTAGAAGAGAGAATACAAATATTTTGCAGGTGTGAACCTCCGTATTTTCTTAGTGGTCAAAAGACTTTGCCATACATTATAGCTCATTTTGTAGTTCTGTATCTCCAATAATTGCCTAATTATTTCCTTGGCCTAGGTTAAGACCCCAAATCAACAGTAACCTAGGCAACAGATAGTATTTTACTGATCTTATGCATCCACTAACACCATCTAAAATCAAACTCATTGGGGCCAAGCTAATCTTGAGCCCTATAAATCAAAGGTTGATTGCCAGATACTAGCCTCCTTCCTGAAGCTCCCTTCCCTCAGCTCTGCACTGGACACATATCTAGGTATCTTAAGTATTTCAGAAACTGTCTTGCACTTTTTCATAGGATACGTATCAAACAGCAAAGTAGCTCTGTTTAATATGGAAAATACAGTTCTGTATAAATGATGAAAAATTAAAAATTAGAGGAAGGAGCTAAGTTTGTGTTTTTTTAACAAATAAATATTAATTGAAAGACAAGTATTCCATAAATTATACCTTCCGTTTCTTTGATTATTTCTTCCATGTACGATTTGCACATCTGTAAATACTATAATCTTTAAAAGCTAAAGCAAGTAGAATAATAGTGGGAGGAAATATACTCAGAAAATAATAGCCCTTTTCTTAACATAGAATATTGCTGTTTAACAATTCCACTTCATACATTTCATATCTCTCAAATAATCACAGTTGCCATGAGACGAATACTGTACATACAGACAATATCTTTATAATATTTTAAAAATCCAATTTGTGATTAACATTTTATTTTGTAAAGCTTGCATGCAACCATGTAAGTCTGAGTTTGAAATTTCCTTCCTACATGCCAAATAAGCTTTTGTGGCTTCTCTTTCTGATTCTCTTCTATCCAAAAATAAAATTTTCAAGCCATTTAATGTTTGGCTTGCTTAGACCAGAATAGAACAGGTTCTGCTTCATCCAGCTTTGACTGAAATGCTGACTGTGGTTCATGATCTATCCCTTTAAATTACATATTAATGTCTTCCAATATTAGTTATAGGGAGTGAATTTTATTTATTTGAAAAGTATTTCTAAACTGCTTATTAAAATAACCCTATAGGTAGCTTCAGTGTAAAAATATTAAAATACAATAAAACATTGTAATGAATCTGAATTCAGAAAAGCATTCCTATAATTCAGTGGTGGCGTACCTTTTTGACGTCCCATGCTGAAAGTGCACGCATGCATGCACACACATGTGCTCCTGCGCCCCCTCCGTGCATGCGCACACAACCTCCACGCTCTCCCGCATGCGTGTGGGACCCCCACATCCTCCCCCGCGTGTACAAGCATGATTCCCATGCGCTCCCCATCCCACATGCATGCACGCATGATCTCCCATGCTCCCACACCCCCATGCATGTGCGCCTGACCCCCAGAGCCGAAACACGGTGATCTGCGTTGCACGCCAATCAGCTGTGCTTCCAAACAAGGGAAGACTGATCGTAATAGCGGGTGGGCGGGCCCACTTGCAGCCATCACACGTGCCCAGAGGGATGGCTCTGCATGCCACCTCTGGCACGCATTCCATAGGTTCACCACCACTGCTATAATTAATAAAAACAATAACATGTGCCCTGGAAGGGAAGGGATTGTTTGTCAGTAAGTAATTCAGTAGCAAGAATTGTTCTGCTAACAGGTGGTAGCCGCAGAGCTGTTTACTGAGAGCAGCCAAATGATAGCCCAGTCTCTAACATAAGATTTCTAGTTTATTAAAAAATCCTATTAGTGTGTGGGGAAATCCTTGAAGAATTGACAATGGTTCAGAGTTGGCTATTCTTATGAAAGAATTCAGGCTACACTACAGAAAATACGAGAAAGATACCCGATGATATGCAATTATAAAGCTCAGTTCCAGGCCAACAAAGTGATGCTGTCAAGGTCCTAGTCTAGTATCAGAAAACTGTCTGGATCTGATGGGAAGAAATAGACTCAGGTTCAATCCTGACAAGATTGAGTGGCTGTAGATATTTCGGAGGCCTGGCTCTGGCATCTTCAGTCTTTGGTCTTGGATTGAATCACAGTTCCTTATTCAAGACTGATGGGCAGTTTGGAGAATCTTTATGGATTCATTGCACCTCATTACACCTATGTATGGGTTCATTGCACCTAAAGAGCAGGTAGCAGATGTGAGCAAGAGTGCTTTGCACCAGTTACATTTATTTCCTGGAAACAAGAAGCACTTTAGTCATTCATCTTAGTCAGCTCACAATCTGATTGCTGTAATGGGCTTTCTATTGGGCTGCCTTTGAAGACTACCCAGAATCTATAGGTACTCCAGAATACAGTGGTACAATGATGGATATTTTTTGTTATGACCATGAGATGCATACCATTGTTCTGTGAGGTGCTCTACGTAGTTATTGATTGACTTCCAGATGCAATTTAAGATGTACAGTATGTGTGTGTGTTTATAGATATATGTGTGTGTGTGTGCGTGCCTGACTTACCTCCTACAAGCCTCAGTAAGACATTGCTGAACTCACAAGGATGGCATTGATTGGAGTACAGAAAGATTAAAAGGCAAAACAAACAATTATAGATGAAAATGTTGTAGGAGTAGACATGATGGTCTGAATACCCATTTTTCATCCCTTGGACCAGGCAAGTGACATTTGGTGGTAAAATCACCAACTGTCAGTAGTGCAAATTTCGATCTCTCTCTCCCCCCCACACACACACTCTCCCACTCCCTCTTTCTGCAAAATATAGCGGCACAGACAGGTATGTGCACTTCTAAAACAGAACATGTTACTTCTCCATTCTGTCAGATGCATTGGTTGCCTGTCTCCTTCTCAGCCATTCAAGGCCTTTCAGGTTGCTGGTTTCTACCTTTAAAGCCCTTCATGGCATGGAGCTGGTTTATTTGAGGGACCATTTGCTTGCCCCGTCAGATCTGGCAGGATAGTCCTGCTGCATGTCCACTTGGCAGGCTTGAGGAGGTGGACCTTCTCTGCTATGGCACCAGCCTTATGGAACATTCTCCACCCTGAAGTTAGGTCAGCTACATACACCTTCATTATTCATGGCTGTCTTAACCTTGCTTGCCCTCCTGGTCTATGAATACACTTTGTAGAATGGGTAAATTGTGGATTATGCAACTCTGTTTTGTCTATATTTTTCTAAGTTCCATTCTGGTGATCTGCCTCCATTGTGAATCCTCCAATGAGCTCAGACATTTTCTTCAAAGTAGCTATTACGGTACTTTTCTGGACTTAATAGGATATAGTGGTTATTAATCTATATGTTTCTATATATGTTGCATTCGTACTGGATGAATATGATGCCAAGTTATATTACAATAATCTAGATTAGACTTCAAGAAATACATTTCTACAAAATAACTTCTAGATTTAACTTGCTGCATAGTATGGCTATGACAAATAACGATAGCTGCTGCAATGCAGAGTTTTAGCAGTGAGCAGATGATCCTCTGACTGTAAGAAGGAAATGTAGTTAATAACTTAGTTTCTGTCTCTTTTTATATTTAACGAGTTGATAACCCGGCATTCCCTGGGTATTTATTTATCCCAATCTTGTATTAGACAGGAAAATCCTGTAGTCGGGATTCACGTGCTATTCTTCTATTCCTCTCCTCGGGAGTTTCTTGTCTATGCTGGTGTTTTATTTTTTTGATTGCACTTGGCCAATTACCTGACGTTTCCTTGGAGGGCTGAGAGGGAGTCCCCTTGTGGAGTACTGTGAAGCCATTACTATGGCAAGTCCACTCTGCTGTACAGTAGAAGCCATTTTAAGGAACACACACCCCAAAGGGTGTTAGGGGTGTCTTACCCCCATAGTATTTGTTTCCAGAGAGTAAGTCATCTGTGTACCAAATTTGGTTGAAATTGCTCGCTGCGTTCCAGAGTTATGCTGGAACACACACACACACACACACTTTTATATAGAGAGATTGTGTTCTTCCTCTTTAAATACTTTTTCTACAACTTCAAAGTAGAATGATTACTTTAGAATCAAGATATATTACCTTTGATTTTATTTGCCAGGTTGCGTTTTGCAACAGTGCACCATATATTAGTCACCAGCGGAAAATTTGTGTTCCACCATTCATTCATTCATTGAAAATAGGCTTCTGAAAACTACTTTTTCCCCTGCAGCGTGGGATGTGGCTGAAAGTAAAAGCTTCACATAGGAAGTTGGCAGACCAGAGGCAAGGAGGGTTTTTTTAGGGTTCTCTAGAGAGTATAATTATAGTCTCTCCAACAGGAGCTAGATTTTGCTTCCAGTGGATTCCAGAATTCAGCAAGGGACTCCTTTTGAGACTGTGAAGCAGCATCTAGAGTTCAGTAACTTGGGAAAAGCTAATGAACAGTACCCCCCACCTTTCTTCCCAGGGCAGATTCAAATTGATTAAGGGATTAAAATCCAATGAAAGTAATAAAATACAATGCAAAATTATTTATCCACTGGAGTTGATTGATCATGTACCATTACACCTTTCTCGGTTCTTAGATAGACCTTCTTCAGGAACATCTATCGCCAATCAAGTTCTTTAGGTTCCCTCAGCTAAGTACCTATCACTACTATAAGTCAAGTCTATCCACCTTGGTCTTGCTGCTGGTCATCTTCTTCTATTTCCTTCCACCTTTTTCAGCATTATAGACTTCTTAACAGAACTGGTTTTTCTCATACTGTGCCAAAATATAATAGAGCCAGATGATCATTTGCATCTCAAGTGACAACACTGATTTATTGTTTTGTGATCCATTTGTTTTCTTTGCTGTTGTATTCTCCAACAACAAAGTTCAGAAGCGTCAGTGTTCTTTCTATACTTCTATTCTTTTCCTTCAAACTCAAACTTTCACACTTTCGTCACAGGGAAAAGCATTGCCTTCACAGTTGTGATCTTTGTAGGTATAGACATAGCATCTGAATATCCTTTCCAAGCCTTTTATTGCTACCTCGCCACATAGTAGCCTGTGGCACAATTCTCAAACCAACTGAAATAGTAGCAAAAAAACCTCCCACATGTTTAATAAAGCAATACTGCTCCCGAAAGCTAGTATAAAATAATGATAATTTAAACTGAAATAAAAGGATGTCTACAAATATACATTAATATTGATTGATTTTTCTCATTGAGATATTTCAGATCAGCACTTCCCTAAAATGCAGTGTGAAAACACTTAACTGCCGGGACTCACAGGTTTTTATTTGGGGATAGGCAGTTTCTTGTGCTAGCCTTGAATGAGATGGCTCATCTGTATAAATCTGCAAATAAGTCCCATTAAATACTGAGACACTATGCACAGGCATGCACTCAAGTCAAGGCTGTAGTTCTTTGAAGCATAGTGGACATGCACCAGTCTTTGGTAAGCTTAAAAAACATTTTCCATAGTGGACATGCACCAGTCTTTGGTAAGCTTAAAAAACATTTTCAAGACAATTCACATGTTGATTTGTCTATCATGAAATTGTGAAAGAATACCAGAAACTCACTGATATTGTTTTCTGGTTCTTTTATAGAGCAGGGGTGTCAACCTGGGGGCCCGCAGATCGGATGTGTCACGCGCAGGCCACGCCCACCCAATCTCCGCGAAGGGAAAAACGTCACTAAACATGTGACAGCAACATTTATTTATTTATTTATTATTCGAATTTGTACCCCGCCCCTCTCCTGGGACTCGGGGCGGCTTCCAGGGCAGAATA
>JANHFQ010003486.1:9424-25035 GCA_032468035.1 Aparallactus werneri
ATTCGAACCACCAAACTGCCGACCTTTCTGATCGACAAGCTCAGCATCTTACCCACTGAGCCACTGCGTCCCCTTATATATCCAGTTGTTAATCAAGATAAAACTCTCTACCCACTCTCTCAGGCTGCTACCACTGAGAGAGTGGGAGAAGAGGATGAAATCTTGTTTGTCAAGGAACCTGGTAAATCCTCCAAGAAAGTTGAGAGCTGGGGCCAGCAGAGGCCCAATAAGCCAGAGAATGTCAAAACCAATCGCGTCTAAGATGGTAACTGGCTTTATCGTGCCAGTCAGAAGTCTAAATTCCCCAGAAAGGGGGTCTTGGGGGTCTCCGGAGACTCAACCGACAGCCTCGAACCCAACAACCCAAGTCTGGCTGCTAACCCTGGAGCTGAATGCCTCGGGGAGCTTCGGAAACTCAGGAGGTCTCAGGAAACTTCGGGGAACACCAAGAAGTCACTGAAGAGCCTCAGGGAGCTTCGGGGATCTTGAAGAGTCTCACAAAGTTATGAGAGACTGTCGAAGCCTCCAAAGAGAAGCCCAAAACCACCAAAAACAGAGTTGACGGAGTTGACGCCGACGTCCACGCCCACGCCGAAGACAGGAAGGAACCACTTCAACAAATCGATCTCACGCAATTTCTGGACTCTTCTTAGGTTGTTCTCACTGGCAAAGATGACTCGAGGATCCTGGAGAGTCCCACCACAGACCAGGGTACCTCGCCAAAGGGGTATAACCCTCAACACATCCTAGGTAGGTAAACATTTTCTCTACCTAGGATGTGGCAATTCAGGCAGCCGCCATCTTCAGGCATGCGCAGATGGTCTTTGTATGTTTGTATGCCGCCCACTCCCGGAGGACTCCAGGCAGCTCACAACAGAATGAAAACACATAAACGCAGACATTTAAAAATGCAAAAAAAATTAAAAAATAGAAAGTGCTACGTGCTCACTTTTTCACACTCCCCTGCCATGTTCCGGGGACTCACAGACCCCAGGCCTGCTGGCAGAGCCAGATTTTAGTGGCTCAACAGAAGGTCGGAAGGTCAGGGATAACCCGGATCCCAGGGGCAGCTGATTCCATAGGGCAGGAGTGGCCACAGAGAAAGCTCTCCCCCAAGGGCCCGCTAGCCAGCATTGTTTAGCTGATGGGACCTGGAGGAGGCCGACTCTGTGGGCTGTCACAGGGCGGTGGGAGGAAGATGGCAGAAGGCGGTCTCACAGGTAACCTGGTCCTAAGCCATGAAGGGCCTTAAAGGGAATAACTAGCACTTGGAATTGCACCCGGAAGCCCACTGGGAGCCAGTTGCAGTTTGTGCAGGATAGTGTCACAGGAGAGTACCTGGGTACCTCCGTAATGACCCGCGCAGCTGCATTCTGGACCAGCTGAAGCCTCCAAATGTTCTTCAAAGGCAGCCCTATGTAGAGTGCATTGCAGTAATCTAACTATGAGGTGATGAGGGCATGATTGACCATGAGAAGGGCCTCCTGATCCAGGAAGGAGCGCAACTGGCGCACAAGCCGAACCTGTGCAAAGGTCCCTGTAGCCACAGCCGATAAGTGATCTTCTAATTTTAGCTGTGTATTTACTATATATGTTGAATTTTTAAATTCTAACATAAGGCATACATTTTTCATAGACAGTGCTATATTAAATAAACTTTGATTTAATGAACTAAAAAGGAAATCACTATCTAACCCTAAGCTTGCATATACTCTAAATAGCAAATTGGATTTTTCAACGTGCTTCTACAAAGAAAAACTAATAACACCAAACACCTTTTGATGAGAACATTGGTTATTGTATGAACCGTCTCACTAAATATCACATTTGTGTCTGTTACCTGGGGGCGAAGTCCTGAAAGTTGATCAAAACTCGGATCTAGCAACCATTTATCCATTAAATTTAAAGTCCACTAAATTAAATAATGTGTATTTGTATAGATTGCTTTTACATTTACATTATTTCTGCAGTTTCCTTTTAGATCATTCTCATCATCATTTACTACAGTTAAGTAACAAGAGTAGATAGGCCATTTTATGTGCCAAACCAACATCATGCAATTTCACACAGTGTAATCACCAGAACCTTTTTTAATATCAATATCCCACAATATTAAATGAATCTCACCTCAAGAAAAAAATTTAATTTTCTGGACTTCCGGCTGATATTGCAGCGGGATCTGTCATGGAGAGCGGGTCTCCGAGCTCCTGTGACAAGTTTCCCCCATTGGTGGGCTCCGAAAGGAGCCAAAGCTGCCCTGTAGGGGTGGCAAAGCAAAGAGGGGAGCCCTTGTGAGGTCACGGAGAGCCGCATCTCTCCTGCCTGACCCGGGGCTTTCTTTTCCCTCTCGGCCAGGATGAGGAGAAGAGGCAGCCTAAAGATGGCTGCCAGGAAACTGGGACAGCCAAGGAACAGCTAAGACAGGTGCTGGAGCGGAGTTAGTGAAAAGTGTCTGGAACTGGGTGAGAGGATTCCTTTAACTCAAAACCTAACCCCAAATGGAAAAATCCAGAAGAATCATTTGCTCAGAACTACTTGTTAAAGCAGCGAGTGAACATTTTGGGGGGGGAAATACTACATTGGGAAGAAAAGATCAAGGGAAGAAAAACAAAAAGCCTTTAAAAATACAGAAAATTTGGATTTTTAAATTGGGAAGGCATTTTAAAATGGTGGAACTATTTATTTAAAACAGTAACCCTGCTTTTATAAAATGAATTAAAATCAAATTGGATTGAAACTGGTTGGTTTCGTGATAACATTGAAATTTAAGCCGAGAGTGCCAGCTGCTGATGAAAGGAAATACAACATATATTTACAAGCCTGGCAAGGTTTCTGATATGGAATAAACAATACTGATCTGGAGGACAGTGAAGATATTTACTGAGTTATATGCATCTACCCTATGACTATTGGAGTTTTAAATGTGAGAACAAGGAAGATGTCTAATTAAAGTGACCCCTGAATGTCATGATACATGATTGAATTTATAAAGGGGATTTAAAGAGATTTTGAATAACTTCCTGGACTACTTAAAGGGAACTGAAGAATTAGCTATGGGACATAAGGAATTATGATCAGTGTATTTTTTGAAGGGCAATTTGAGGCTTGAATAGATGGTTCCTGGACTACTGGATAAGCGTGGGACCTATTAAAACAAGACGAGATGCTCCATCGGGGAAATGAGTGGAACTTTGGAAGACATGGCGTTGATGTATCAAAGTATAATAAAGGACATATAATAAGGAACCACAAGGAGATGAAGAAAATAATACATGGCATAGAGGGAAAGCTGGAAAATATAATACAAATAAGGGACAATAAGTAAAGATCAAGGCGCCCAGGAAAGGGAGGAGCCAACAGAAAGAATAGAATAGACGAACCAGCAAACAAAAGAAGAAGATAAAAAGACAGCAATAAAAATAACAATAGCTGATGAAATAAAACAAGGGGGAAATACTTCAAGAGATTTAAAAAGAGACCCGGAGACACAGGAAGATATTTTTGAAAGGGAGACAGGAGCCTGGGTAGATACTCTGCAAGCCAGACAGTGGAAGAGGGTAGAGATGGGAGAAATATTTGGATTGAATAGTCAGGATGTGGATGCAGACAGAAACAAAGATCTAAGAGAGGAATATGGGAGGGAAGTCAAAAAATGAACAAGATTTAAAATACTAATGTGGGCAAGAAATGATGGTTAGAAAGGAAATGTCTTTTAATATAAGGGTGGCATGATTAAAAGCTAGAATAGAGATAGAATAAGAAAATAGGGAAATATTAGTATATACACTTTTATATAATAAAAGAAAAGGTGGGAAAATTAGAGATTGGTGTTATGTATGTTTAATATTGGAACTATATTGAAACATTAAAATAAATAATGGAATAGCTTAACTTAACATAAATCTTTGTATTAATATTAGAACTACATTAGCTTGATGAATAATGTATGATTAATATTACTATTGTTTTTGTATTAAAATGAAAGCGAATAAGAATTAAAGTATTAATGTGGGTAAGAGATGAGGGTAAAAAGGAAATGTTTTTAAAATATAATGGCATGATTAAAAATTACAATGGAGAAATAAGAGAAGGGGATTATTAATATATACATTTGTATATAATGAGATAAAAGTAATAATTAGAGGAAAGATTAGAAATTGAATAATGGAATTATCACGTATGTTTAAAAAATATTGCGATTGGCATTAGAATATATTTAATAATATATTGAAACATTGAATAATTAAATAATGAAATACTAACTTAATACAAATATGTGTATTATCATGAGAATTACATAAGTTTGATGAATGTAACAAATAAGATTAATGTTATTATTCTTCATTGCACCAAAATGTATGATACGCAGGTGCCACACTGTTTACACATTGATGTGTATAGGTAAAATAAAATAAAAAGCTTTACCCAAAAAGAATTAACTTTCCCTGATCATGAGATTTTGTGTAAGCGTATTGAAACCTCATGAGACTTCTGCTATTATTCATTTTAAAAATTGGGTTATGTGGGTAGTGCAAGTGCCTTAGTATCTGGGGATGCCGCACTGTCTTTGTTTGTCATTTCTTCTGTCTGGAAATTAACACTCTGAAATGGCCCATACTCTGGATCAATTCTCCTCTTTGTGGGCCTCGTTTCCAAGATTAACACTATTTCATTTAGCTTTCCTAAGTCTTTTATATTCCTATTTTATTTCATTCAGTCCTTTATGTCATCTCTCTCAGATGAGAGTGGGGAACAAATGCACGGTCAAACATAGGTAAGCCTAACTAGTTGTAAATTAGTTAAATAAATGGTATGATTGAAAATAAAGAAGATATGCCAGCTTCTTGTTCACCCGTCAAAGTTTTTCTAGAACACGTTTAGTTTTAACACTAGCAATTCGATTCCTTTTTTATTTAAAAGGGAAAATCCTCACAAAATTTCTGAAAAGCTAGCCTCCGTACCATACTCAACATTGAGATCTCACAGCATTCCCTGTGGCTCACGGAGGCTTGTGGATTGAGGATTTGAGTTGGAGTGGTGGAGTCCCCTGATTTCGCTTTCTCTCTGTTATTAGGTGGCATCGGTATGATGTGCTCCCTCAGCGAACAAGGGAAACAACTGGCAATCCAAGTCTCCAACATCTTGGGGATGGATATCTGTGGCATCGACCTGCTCATGAAGGATGATGGCTCGTTCTGCGTCTGCGAGGCCAATGCAAATGTAGGTTTCATTGCCTTTGACAAGGCTTGCAATCTAGACGTAGCTGGGATCATAGCGGACTATGCCACTTCCCTGCTTCCTCCCGGCCGCTTGACACGACGCATGTCCTTGCTCTCTGTGGTGTCCACGGCTAGCGAGACGAGCGAGCCAGAGCTGGGACCCCCAGCTAGTGCCGCTGTCGACAACATGAGCGCCAGCTCCAGCTCTGTCGACAGCGACCCTGAGACCACAGAGAGGGAGCTGCTCACCAAGCTCCCGGGGGGCGTATTCAACATGAACCAGCTAATAGCCAATGAGATTAAGCTCCTCGTGGAGTAAGGCCTCGTGTACATAACTATGACCAACTTTCTTGTAAATTTTTTTTAAATACAACCAACGTGTAGTGCTGTTTATTGGAAGCAGCTGATGGAGGTGAGGTGAGGGTTTTAACTTGGGGCTTAGAATCAAAAGATGCATGTCCTGTGAATGCTGCTTTCTTTCCTTATTAACCTTACAGAACATAAGTTTAGTTGTTACTTTTAACAACTACTTTTTCATTTGATAGTACTTTGTTTAATACTCTGCATTGGGAAATGGGGGGAAAGAACTGGATAAGAACTGTTTTGATAGGGATGCCATTATGATCTTTGAACTCATATGAAAATGTTTCATCTTCATTTATGCTGTTTGTAATTTGAAAAGTTAATGCTCCAAAAGCACCTGTGAACCAATACTTTGCCAACCATCCCCTCACCTCATCGGAGCTCATTCCTATTAGTTACTGTGTATGCCTTTTCCTTTATGTCCTAGAGGAGGGGAGAGAAGTTAGAGCAGACATTTTTTTATTTCATTCAAAGGTTCTAAATTATCGCCATTTCTATCGATTATCAATAAGATCTGTAAAATTGTATCCCTGGCAAACAGCCCACCGTGGCCTCTGAAATCCCAGCCTTTAAGCAGTTTTACAGGGTGTAATATTGGTTACTTCAGCATGAGCTTTTGAAATAAATGTGCAACTTCTGCCATTTCTGTATTGACAGATGTCCACATGCTTGGATTTAAAATCAAATTCACTTTTCCTTGGGAGAAAAAAAAACTTACTATGTATCTGGATTTTAACAATAATTTTAAAACCTGGCTTTTAGGTCAGGATGGGGAGAAGCTGTGTGTAAAATTCAGTTTGGGCCATTGATGGCAGAAGTGGCATGTTTTGTTTTGCACAAGAACAAGATAAACAGCACTGTTAACTTTTGGTGTACAAAATAATGTTTAATCCAATGTGAAAAAGAATAACACTAGTTTAAAACAAATGTGCATTGACTTGTATTTGTTAGTGTTTTAGTCCTTTTTGCAAGATATATGCTGTGTTAATGTTTCATTTTTAATACATGCTCGTCCAACACTTCTTCCTTCTCCATGCCTACATCTTTAACAGGGGCCCAGTTTGAAAAATACCTGTCCTACTCAACATCACCACTAATAGTAACAAAGTTACACAAAAATATCTGATGCCTAGAAAATATGGGAGGGGTGTGGAGGAGGGTTGAAATGGTTGCAAATTTCAAATTTACATTTTGTAAATTTAATGTGTCCCTATTATTGATAAGAAGAAGGCATTAAAATAGAAAGTGGCCTGATTTACAAAGGATAAATCCTGAAAGAAACAAGGCAGGTTTTGGGAAACACTTTGCCAGCAAGGCCCAGCCAGAATGGGAAGATGGTTAAGGCCGCCCGGGTGTGGATCTCAGGCCCCTTTGTATGTGTCTGTATTTTGCTTTGTTTTTCTCATTAGTTTTTGTCTGTCCAGTTCGTCAGTCTTTTTTCAGAATGCCTGATGATCTCCTTCCTCTCCCAGTCCATCCCTGATACTTCTGGCTGTGCATTTTCTTATTAAATTTGATAAAAGAACCAAAACAACAGCTTTGGGTCTGTTTTAATGGCCTCATCTTCCTCCTCCTCACCCATTTCTCACTCATTTATTTACTTTGGGTATACACCATATTGAAATTATAGAAAAATGTAAATAAAATCCTGCTACTTGAAAACCAGCCATCCGCAACACGACACAGTAGACTATTTCTAAGGGCAAGTTGGCTTATGCCAGGGATTTGGAGGGTGGGCAGCTTCTGTGTGCGGGCTGGTTTTGTCTCAGGGCTGCAGAGCAGCCATTTACCCTCCAGGGCTCTGCGCTTCCTTCCACTGGCCAACTTCACCACCCCTCTGCTTTAACTTCCACCACTTGTGAACACTTTACAGAGACCCTAGGAATAAACAGAAAAGTATTTCGCCTGCTTTCACGAAGGTTGATCATGCCTATTTGTACAGGTTTTTTAAATGCAATAATGCCGTGTTTGTAGAAGTAAATGTTATTGTTAAAAGCAAAAAAGGAAGGATGATTGTTGGCCTTAGCTGATGAAGCAAAAACAAAATTTTAGAGTGTGTAGATTGAAGAAAATAGAAAGGTTTCTATTGTTAAAAAAACTCAGAAAAAGAAAAACCCAAAGTAGCGTTCTTTCCTTCTGCTTTATGGCCCTTCACCCTCTTGTTAACTAGATGTGTGCCTTCTAAAATACAGGTTTCTTTAAAAGATTGCACATCTTTCAGAAACATGAGCAAAGAATTAACCTTTGTTAACTAGAAGAAAAACGTTGCAACATTTACAGGAAACAGAATTGATGCCAGAAGAAGCTTGACAACTCTTTGATACCGGTACTTCTGATTTGGGCTACTTTGAGTTTCCCCGCTGTTCGAGAAAAACACTTTGTGACCAATGTTTTTCATATGAATTTGTTTCAAAATGTATAGACCCAATTTACACCACTATAAATGCAATGGAATGACACATACACTTTGTTCTTATCATACACAATGAACACATTAAGGGATTTTATACTTTGGTTTGATGTGTTTGCCATGTGATGACCATGTGTGTGTTGTGGTTGTATTAGAAAGATGGAAAAAAAACCTGAATAATGTTTGGGCAAAGAAAAGTCTCACACATTGTTGAAATAGAAGCTGACATTGTTTGTTAAAATCACATAGGAAAGTCTGCTTGAAAAAAATGGGGTGGTACATTACCTCCTTTTGTAATACAGTTTTTTTTTAAAAATGTAAAAAAAGTTGGTAAAGAAAATGAATTTAGTTTCTAATAACTAGGGTTTAAGTTCTGTGGAGAGTAGTGCTACACATCACACTTTGCTGGAAAAAATATTGACAAGTATATTAAGAGTACCAATATTACTTCTCACCATTTGAAATGGACAACTATTAAAACGGGGATTGAACAATTGGGGAAATAGGAGCTGCAGTGAATGTCAGCGCAGTCAGTGATTACGTACAGCATTCAAATGGAAGCAGGTTTGGGGGCTGGATGGTCATGATGGAGTTCGATGAGTATTGTGTGTTTTATTTGTGCTTTTATTTTACAGATGCCATGTTTATACTTTTTCTACTGTATAGAATTTCAGGTTGTATTTGTAGCCTTGTATCTTCTCAGATTTTATATTGTTGATAAAATTTCTGATTTTGGAACACTTTGGTAGAGCATTAATAACAGATGTTGGGGAGGACAGCATATCTGTGGACTATTTTTGTTGTTGTGTTCCACCAAACTTTCAGCCCGTCGGATCAAACTACACTGACTTTGTTCAGCAATTTACCATAGAAGAAGAGATGCCAAGAAGAACGGTTTCAACCTGTGAAATGTGGGGGGGGGGATAAAAATAAAAGACAGTTTTAGAAGTGCTGCATTGGACACGTACCAGACTCGATGAATACTGTCTTAAAGGTCATATCCTCCCATTTAATAAAAGCAGCGCTCAAGTTGGTTAAATGTATTTGGGTTTAAAGTATGTGAGATGTATCATCAACATGTGCAATTCTTTCTCATGGCTCACTCTTTTTGAGAAGGTCTATGAGCTTTTTGGCTGGTGTGAGACTCACGACCCACTCCTGTTCTCTCTATGGAATTGTAGGTGCTCAGACAGGTAACCTCTGCTGCTACTGTCTCTTTCGTTTTTAATTTCTCACTGCTCTAGGAATTTGTTAAAGTGCTGTAGAATTTATGACAAAAGGTTATCTTTTTTGCTTTTTTTTTCTTTTTCTTTTCATATGTATTTGAGTGTCTTGATATTGGAGGGTGAGTTTTGGGATGTTCTGATGATGGCTTGGACCATCGTTGGCAATTTCTGTATCCCTCATGTTACAGTTTTCAGTTGAATGACTTTTATTTGTTTAATGCATTGTCGATAACTGGATGTTTTGGGGTGGGAATTTGCAACACTTAAGGAACCGTTGTGTAGTGCATACAATTTTTTTTCTGAATGTTCTAACAATTCACACTTTCTTACTGTTCTTTGCAAAACTTTTCAGGAGCCAAAAAAGTCAAACAATGCAGAGAAAAACTTCCCTCCTCCCCTTTCTGGTGACGAGAGCGAGAGCGAGCGCTTGTGAAAATCCTTGAGAATGTTCCTCCCTAAACCTCCCCCCCCTGTGGTAAAACAATAAACGCAGCAGCTGGGTGGCATCCAATACCAACCCCTCAAGAGGCAGGTAACTTTCAGCTCTTGATCATCCCGTATTACCTAACGCTGGTCTCCTTTTTTCTTTTCCTCAGTCATAAATATGATTATTGCTATGAAAGAATGGGTTTGAGGAAGCAAACGGTCTTCCTTTTTCTTGTTCTTCGTTTTGTATCTATTTAGCCGAATTAGACTTTAAAACGTATTGCGATCCGTGTGTTCAAGTAGGACCACAGCCAGAGAAACTTTAAAGGAGTGTGCAGAGACAGAAGGAAGGGAAGGGATGGTATGTAACTTCATAGACTCTGCCATCTCGATCTTCCCATGCACCCACCTCTTCTTGCCGCCCCTTCCCCCAATATACGTTCTTGGCTTAAGTTTTACAGGGCTTTGATGCTTTCCAGGGGCACAGCCACCACAAAACTAATCGGCATCAATTAACAGGTACGAAAAATAGGAGTAAAAAGTTTCTATAATTTTCTATTTCTTACAGCAGGGCTTGGGCGGAGGGCATTGCGCACTTGCGAAAATCCAGAGGGGGGTTTTATTTCAGGAATTTTCCATATGGGTTGCTCAGTATGCTGCTATTTATTGCTAATAATGAACAATCTGAATAAGCTTCTTAATATTTTACTTTTGATTTAATATCCAAATAACTGCATAAACATATGACGGCAGTGGCACAACAGCGGTAGAAATAATGGCTAATATGAAAGAACAAAATGTTTCAGATGAACTCTCCCCCAATGACTTTGCATGTGAGAGCAGACATGTCTTATTACAAGAAAAACATTTTCTTTTGTCAGGTTAATCTTACAGATACATGCTTTGAAATTTAAAAGTGCCAAGATATTCTGCTAAAATAGATTGAAAGCACTACTTTTTATGTGGAAGATTTAACAGATACTGTTACGCTACTATTTCTATAACTTCTGTTTTTCATAAGTAAATATTCTCTCCCAGACATAGCTAACTTTTTTGCAAGTTTATTTGAAACAAAAAATGGCTACTCTGCAAAACTCTTAGAAAATTGTCTTCCCTGTCTGTTATTTTTGACCCAGAGGCATTGCATAAAGGGAAAAATACTAGATTAAAATTGGCTCTTGAACAGACTTCCCCCCCCTCTCTTGCCAATTTTTAGGATTTTTGACACAATCTGATGCCTCCTGCAACTCTTGTGACTTGAAAAAGCTAAACAAGAGAAAGGATCATAAATGACAATTGTTGGTTCACTCTGCTTCCACTAAAAGGGCAATCCAATAATTTGGCACTGCCCAGAGTTCCAACTTTTAGGAAATGCTGTTTTACATTTTTAATGTTCTATGTGAATTAAGTTTATGACTTGCAGAGTTTGTTTAGAAATATACTTGGAAAAAGAAACAGGGTGCTATGAAAAGAGGAAAGTAATAACTAGGAATGCTTAATGCAACAGAAAACCTTTTGTGTTGAAATGTGATGGTAACGTAACGGAACCATCTGGTGGCCTTTGTATTTTTAATCTGCCACGTAGCAGCTCCATTCTGCTGCTCAGAGTTTATTCCCTTGGTCCTCTGTCCAGTGTTTTTCTGAAGGAGACGGGAGGTAGGGGAGGGACAGTTGTAGTCGGCGTCATGCCTTTAAAGGATCCCCGTGGTGTGGTTTTTCTGTGAGCTGAACAAGAACTTCTTCTGTATGCCCTTGTGCTGCAACAGAATAATAAAACGGGTAGGTGGCAGCAGAAGAAGGCGATTGCACAGATGGCACCCGAGAACAGAGAAGGCTGCCGTGTGGGGAGAGATGGATTCCCAAATATTAGCTGATGTAACGTGCACAGATGAGAGACAGCTTCCTTGACTTGTTACTCTGCATGGTGAGTCTGACACTTGATCAGTTCTTATTCACCATAACGGATATGTTAAATCCACATTTCTATTGAATCTGGAATATGCTGACTAAGGGAGCTGACTGATGGAGGTATTTCTCTTGATTGCATTATCACTTCCTTAAAAACAAGTTGGAGTCAACTTTTTTTCCTTTAACAATTACGTCCTTAGTTGTACTTCAGTGATGGTGAACCTTTTTGGCTCAGTGCCAAAAGCGGGAGTAAGCGAATGTGCGTGTGCTCCCGCGTGCCGGAAACCGAAAGAGCACATGATCTTCCGGTTTCTGGCACGCACATGTGTGCCGGCCACCCGGTCTTGTGCACATGCATGCAAGACCAGCTGTCCGATGTGTATGCGCCAGTTCTGCCGGTGAAGAGAGGAAGTTGGGCGGGGGAATGCCACCTCCCTTTGCTGGAAAGCCAGAGTCCCTTCCCGGCCTCAGAGGGAAGGGGTGTCGGAGTTCCCGGGGCTTGGGTTGGGGTGCCAGCAGCCCACCACTGAGAACACCCACGAGGAGCGTGCCTGGCCGGTGTGTGCATGCTGGCACCTGGGTTTTCCTCGGCCAGCTGGTCTTCGCGCAAGCATGTACACCAGAAACCAAAAGAGGCCAGCTGGCCGGCACGCCGGAACCCAGAAGAGAAATGGGCGATGGCTTTGTGTGCCAGCCGACATGGCTCCACGCATTATTTGAAACAAAAAATGGCTGCTCTGCAAAACTCTTTGGGCACCCGTGCCATAGGTTCTCCATCCCTGGTATAGAGTTTTCCGCTTGAGCAGGGGCTTGGATTAGTAGCCACCAGATGAGATTCCAAAACACTGACGATGGTCTAAAGGGGCTCCAGAAAGTTAAATGGACCATGAGATCTTATTGTTGAATGTGTATTAGAATTATTGTAGAATCCACTGTAGGCTTTTATTGATATTGGTTTTTGTATTGTTTCTGCTATGTTGCTAATCATTCAGATTAAATTTTAATATTAAAATAATATTTAATATTTCCCCTATGTCCTATATTTGTCCCTCAGGTGTCAGTTCTTTATCCTGAAGATGTTGATTGGGTATCAGGAGAAATAGTTCCTGCTATTTTAAGTGTTTAATTTTTCCTCACCTAGTTAATATTTTGCCGAAAAGCAACTTCCTTGATCTGGAAGACATAAGTACCTCAATAAGAGCAGAGGCATTTGCAGTTCCTTGAAGGAGGCGGCAGACAGACCCTTGTCTGTAGATCAAACATTTCTATTTGGGGAGAAAATGGCTGAGCAGACTGTGGCAGTGGAAATGTATGGGTGGGGTTTTCTTTTTTCAATTTAGATTAAACTCTAAATTATGTAGATTCTAGTAATGTTATGGGTGAGGACAGAAGCCCCCCTGGGGGTGGGGCTTGGCAGGGGGCGTTAAGCATTCATTTTTTCCTAATAGGGAGCGTTGAACCACAAAGTTTGAGAAACACTGGATTAGCATAGTGATTTAAAAAAGGAGATTTTTTGATATGTCAAATAGTAACGAGATCTGTGATTCTGCTTCACAGTTTCTGAAATTCAGCTTGCACTTCCTATCCTTGCAAGCGTCTGCATCTTCTGTAGTGGTGGGAATGTGCTGTCTAGCTTCAAACGCATGGAAAGCTTAAAGCAGAGAACTGCAAGGAAAACAACAATGTTGGGCTGAGGCTGAGGACTGGGCCTAAGATTGTGGTGCCAGTAGCAGTTAATTGCCCTGGAGTAGTTTGTTTCAGTTTGTTTTCTAATTCCATTGTGGTATCAAACAATTAACTTTTTATTGGGAATATTCTTTTTACGGCATTAAAAATGCCTACAGGAGGGAATAGTTGGAATCTACTCATCAACTGCAGGGATTCCCTTAACAACTGTGGCAAGCAGGGTCGTAAAATGGAGCAGAACTCACTTAACAAATGTCTCACTTAACAACGGAAATTTTGGCCTCCGTTGTGGTCATACTACCTGTATATAGTAGAAAGAATGACAGCCATATCTTATCCCCTTTGAAAAAGAAATAGAAATACTCTGCTTTTTTTTAAGGTTCCTGAAGACAGATCCCCCCTCAGACATTCCCCACGGAGGGCAGGACTGTCTGTATTTTTCATGCCAAACCAGGCAAGCCTCTCCCCGTAGCTCTCTAGCAGTTGGGAATAGTCTGATCTGCCCACGCAAGGTCCAGTTGGGGAACAACCGACAGACGTCCTGAACGGCTGTATTAGGATGATCGGATTTGGAGGATGGAGTTGTCCACAACCGAGTCCCGTCAGGCTCTTTCGGCTCTGGAGAGATTTCTTTTAAGCTTGTTTGCTGTAGTGCATGATTTGCAGCATAGTAAGCAGAAGAATGATTAGGAATCACAAAGTGGGTGAATACAAAACGTGTCACATTTGTACCACCAATTCTGCATTGTGCAAGCAGGAATCTTACCTTGAATTACCAAATACACTTTGGAATGAGCTCATCTGGATCCAAGAAATACGTTTGCTTTTCATAAGCAGCTTGAAGGAAGATTTGTGGCAATTTATAATACAATTTCTTTATTTTTGTATAGCCCTTTGGCCACCAAGGAACCAATGTTACTTAAAACATAGTTGCTTCTGCAGCACTTTAAAAAGTAAATTCTGAAATCCAGGTGTATCCTTTTTTCTGTCTAAAAGCAAAGAAGAAGAAGAAGCAGCTTCATAATAAGGGTCCCAGGTGGAGGATGTGGCCGGAGACATGTAAAATGAACAGTTACCTTGATGTTTCCCAATACAGATTTTCCCCTGCAGGTCTGTAGAGAAGGAAGTGGGAGAAGATAAGCATCGGATCTCCACCGAGAAAACAACTGCCCGACCTTGCTATGCAGCCTTTCAAGAAGGACACAGGTCTCTCAAATTTATAGCTCTGTTGTGAAGTAATGTACTCACCTCTGGATGACTTTGCAAGCAAAAATAGCGTGTGTCATTCCATACTTTTAGTTTAAAGGGAAGAATGAAGAAAGAGACCCAAGAACACTCCACCTTTTGACCCATCTTTATATTTGAAATTATATTTAAAACAGGAATAGGGAATGGAATGGAATACTTTTATTTGGCCAAGTGTGATTTGACACACAAGACATTTATCTCTGGTGCAGAAGCTCTCAGTATACATGTAAAGCAACAGAATAATAATAATAATCATGATACCAATAAGTGAGGGTACTAGAGAAGATGTGAAGGGTAGTAATAATAATAATAATAATAATAATAATACAGCCATACAACATGGATGAATATACTTAGACATATGACTACTATGAGGATTAGATGTTCAGAACAATGATGGCACGAGGGGAAAAATGTCCCTCTGTCTAGTGGCCTTGGTATGTAATGCCCTATAGCGGTGTCCCAAGGGAAGGAGGTGAAGGAGGTTATGTCCAGGTTGTGGGAGGTCTGTAGCTATTTTCTCAGTCCTTCTGACCCTCACAATATACAGATTATCTATGGAAGGCAGGCTAGTTGCAATCGTTTTTTCTGCAGTCCTGGACTATCCATTGGACTCTGGACCTGTCCTGTTTATTTGCCAGACCAAACCAGACAGTTGATAGAAGTGCAGATGACAGACTCAGTAATTCCTCTGTTGAACTCTTATCAACAGCTCCCGGGACAATCTCAACTTCCTAAGTTTGTTGTGTCTTTTTAACTATGGTTCTAACGTTGGGTGTCCATTTCAAATCCTGGAAGATTATAGAAAGCAGAAACTTGGAAGGATTCTACTGGTGATCCTGTGCTGTCAAGTATAGTAAGAGGTGGTAGAATAATAGAGCTAATGGAGCTCCTCCTAAAATCTACTCTCGTCTCTAAATTTTTAAGCAAGTTCAGCTCCAGGCTGTTCCTGCTGCACCACAGGGCTAGTTGTTCAACCCTCATCACTGTCTCAATGGAGACCAATGACTGTTACATCTCCAAAGTACTTAGACAGAAGGACCCTCAGAGATGCAGTCGTTGGGGGGGGGGGGGGGGGGGGAGAGAAGAGCCGCAGAGAGAAAACACAGCCCTGAGGGGCACATG
>JANHFQ010003488.1:33160-46638 GCA_032468035.1 Aparallactus werneri
GGATTCGAACCACCAAACTGCCGACCTTTCTGATCGACAAGCTCAGCGTCTTATCCACTGAGCCACTGCATCCCCATTATTTTATATGTATGGTAGTTCTAATTTTATATCTAGTTCTAATCTAGTCTTCCTATTGCTGTTTAAATGAAACTTTAAGGAAAATTCTTGGAAAACATTTCTAGTGTGTAGTGGATTTACTGTTCTGCCTCAAAAAAGGAGATTATGACTTTCTAAAGTTAAAGCTGTAACTGGAGGATTTAAGGGAACAATATATTGGAGTCCCTTTATTGGATCTAAGACATTTAGGTTAGCAAATAGAGATGAGGTTACTTCAATAGGCATTTGAAGCTTTGCTCTGATATCAATAAGAATTGGCCTTGTGGTCTATCCTTCCTAGTGACAAATTAGATTTTATGTCCACATAAAAATTAAACCCCAAGGTTTAGCAGGGTCCACCTGGATTGCACGTAAATCTGAATGTCTACACAGAGGAAGCGTACATTTTTAACAAAGAAAACAAAAGCATACATAGATAAGAAATGCAGGGTATTACTACAACGTAATTTCTGAAGAAAAAATGCATTAATTATAAAATCACTTTAAAATCAAATATTCAAATGTCCGTCAAAAATCTATTTATTCACACTAAGGAAAAAAGAAAGGAAAAAATAGGGTAAGTTATTGAAATGATGCGAAGGAAAAATCATCCAAATACATTTTATTGGATTGAGATGGAGAAGAAGGCCTCTTGATCATCTGGCCAAGCAACAACAACAACAAAGCATAGAGACACTCTTGCTACAACTGAATATAGGTGAGGGGTGAACTTTATGACAAAAGGGAGCAGGGGTGGGTTTCTTCCGGTTTAACAACCAGTTTGCTTGCTTACATCAAACATTCCTATGGGTAGTCCCTTGGGTTTCAATAAGGTATTATTGGATATTATTATCTATGGAAGTGTAAACGGAAGGTGTTACCAGTGTGTGCAATAGCACTGGCAAACCCCACTGTCTAGGCTCCCACCACCAGCTGGACACAGAGCTTCTTTGGCATGGCAATGGCATAAAGGACTGTGTTGCAGATAACCACAAAGCGGTCATAGGCCATGAAGGCTAGTAAGAAGCATTCACTCCCACCAACTACATTAGAGAAGAAGAACTGGGCTGCACAACCTGCTAAGGAAATGTAGTTGTTCTTGGACAAACAGTCATATAAAATCCGAGGAGTGTAGACTGAGGAGTACCAGACATCCAGGAAGGAAAGGCTACCCAAGAATAACCTATTTAGAGAGGAAAATAAGTGAGGGTTTTGCATTTTTGTGTCCTGAATAATGAATTCATGCTATGATTTTGAAAGATGTTTTGTAAACAAGTTATGTTATTTGGTATGCTGTTGCTAATTTTGCCCCAAACTGGTCTGGCTTCTGGTTTTTAACATTCTGTAAACTTTTATATAGTGTAGGGTTTACATGAAAATAATCTCCTCTTTGCATTAGGTGCACTGTCTTGACCCCATGTGTTTTGTAAATGCTTTTCTATGACAGGTCTCAGCCTATAAAACAAATAAACAAACAAATATTGTTGTGAGTCAGCAGACAAATGAGTTTAAATAATAATAACAACAATTTCTGGAAAACTGCAAGAGAAGGAAGACTAACCTGGATTGATTACAAGAAGATATTTGACATCACATGATTAGATAATCAACTTCCTAGAAATATGATTACAAACAATGACTGATTACAAAGTAGCAACAATGGTGTATTGGAAGATCTAAAAGAAATATAAATTTGCCTGCAGGTAAAAATTGGTGGTACCATAAAATAGTGAAAGTAATAGAAAATGAAGAAGCTAAAGTGCTCTGGGACTTTAGAATCCAAACTGACACATAGGCACATGCCACATAACTCCCCAGAGTTCACAGTTTCTATAAGAAAGACAGAACATTTGGATAGTAGACATGGCAGCACCTGGAGATTGCAGAATAGAAGAGAAAGAATTAGAGAAGATAACAAAATACAAAGACTTGCAAATAGAAATAAAACAACTGTGGCAAAAGAGACCAAAGGCACCTTAGTTGCAATCCCAACACAGCTGGAGCTCCACTTGAATGCCCCTGGCATTGAGAAAATCAACAATTGTTAACAGCAAGAAGCAGTTTTCACTATGCCTGTGTGAAGAGCACAGGTGGATGAAACAGATGAGTAATCCTGATCAGGGAATGGCCCACGTTGGAGAAAGGAGAGAATCAAACAAGGGCATGAAGGTGAGAGCAGCAATTTGGACTGCAAAATCCATGTTCTGCATCATGAGATGGAGGGCTTCCACCATTTCTCCGTTTAAGAGACATATCACTGCCTTCTGCCTTCTGTGTTATAAAACCACTTTTAAATCAATACAGTAAACCATCCCAATATTATTAAAAGCTTAATTTTGTAGGGGCAACAAAGGGAAAAAAATGAAAGACTGAGAGTTTATAAGAAAGTAATATGTCATATCCCTAATTAAGACAATCAAAAGCCTCCTAATAAGTTGAATAGGACTGAGATGGAGAAGAAAGTCTCTTGACTTGCACAATGGTAAAACTAACAACAAAGCCTAGATACTCTCTTGTTGTAACAAAGTATAGGTAAGGGATTGGCTTCATGGTTGGGAGGGTTGCATGAAAGAGCTTGTACTGACAAAATGAGGTCACTCTCGTGTGTTTGGGGAATCCTGGATTTGATATTGCCTCCCAGGTATTAAAAAAAAACAACTAAAGAAAGGGACGTGGTCAGGTCCAATAGCCCAGTTTTACAGCAGTGGATATATTCTCAGTCTGTAACCAGAGGGTGGGAATGATATCTATTAATTTGTCTAATTTGATCTAAACAATAATTATATCGACATCTCACACAAGGTAGGTAAACTGCAAACCTTATTTCTTCTATCTTCTCTGAAGCTTTCCTTAGTCATACAATCCCTGGGTTTTTCACAGCCCTGTGGCTACAACTGACATGAGCAACAGAACAATAGAATAACAGAACAACAGAGTTGGAAGGGATCTTGAAGGTCTTCTAGTCCAACCCCCTGCTCAAGCAGAAAACCCTATATTATTTCAGACAAATGTCCAATCACTTCTTGAATACGTCCAGTGTTGAAGCACCAACAAGTTCTGAAGGCAAGTCCTTCCACCGATTAATTGTTTTAACTGTCAGGGAATTTCTCCTTAGTTCTAGGTTGCTTCTCGCTTTGATTAGTTTCCATCCATTGTTTCTTGTCCTGCCTTCAGGTGTTTTGGAGAATAGGTAGACCCCCCCCCCACTTCTTTGTGACAGCCCCTCAAATATAGGAATGCTGATATCATGTCACTCCTAGTCCACGCACTGCTTTGAATAAGTTGTTCTTTTATTATAATCCCTAAAATGTGTAACTGGAGTGCAGCTTCCCTTTCCAAATTTCACCAGTATAACCAGACACGCTCCTGCTAAAAAAAATCCAAACATGAAAAGCAAAAAGATTTTCTGTTTTGATGAGAATTCCAAATTGAATGCCTGAAGGTGGCTGCTCCACGCTGACTGCCATCCAGGTTGCCCTTGAAAGCCCATCTCTTAAATACAAGCAATAAACAAAGGAGGGTGCTCAGTGCTATTATGTACACTGTAAGCTGTGTGCCTCACTGAAAGACCTTTCTTGTGGCCTAAGGAACATGTCCACTCCTCTCCCTGGCTTCACTGAATCACCTCATCTCCAGCCAGAGAAGCAGCAGAAATTATCTATCCTCATTCCTTTTATGCACCTGGACGGTTGTTTTTTTTAACCAAGGTCCTTCCTGACACTCATCTGATCAGGAGGTTCCATCTTCTGCTAAGATCCAGATTACTATCTCCCTTTCTCAGAAGTGTGACCAGCTCTCTTTCCACTTCATAGAAGTCTTTAGGTAATTAAACATCTCAAATATGTGCTGTGAACAGCTTTTCCTGTCCTTTCTCAGAACTCCACCTGGACTTGTCTTTCAACTCCCATTCTAAGATTCTTGTCAGAGGCAGGATTGACTCCAGCCTTTCTTTAAGAAAGGGTTGGAGGAGATGACCACCATGCAGATAATGCATGGAGCTGCTTCTGGATGGAAACAGAAATTGGAAAAGTGGATCAGTTCTGAACAACTTGGACCATCTATTCACAGAAGGGCAAGAATGAATGGGTTTGAACATGGCTGTAACAGTCTTTGCATTCAGATGTGACAGAAAGGACCAAATAAAACAATTGATCACATCCTACTAGGAGAAATAATAGAATCTTGAGGGGAATCTCCCTAAACAGCATCTGAAGATATCAAACTTACCCGAATGAAGCGAAGAATGTCTTCCCACTTAGTCTGACTTGATAAGCTGACAGATCAGGTTGTATGGGAGCCTTGTGTTTTCCTAAATACAATATTATTTCAAATTAAGCACCACAGTATTCTTTCAAATTAAGAAGCCTCAGTGCCCTATGGAAGTATTTAAGATTGAGTCTTTCCTCTGATGATCTAAAGATGGAACATCAGTATCATGGCAAAAGTTTTTTCTTAATTCCTCCAAAGGGAGTTTCATCTAGAGATACAGGAAGGAGAAAAATCACCATTCCCTGAGGCTACCTGAGATTCCCAGGGAAACAAACTTCTTCCATGTTGAGGGCCCATGTTGAAGTTCAACTTCATCATCACTTGTCTCAGGGCCTTTTCTGTAAAAAATGGTGGAATGTAGACTTTATGATAGTCATCCATTTAAATTATTATAATTATTCACAGAAAAGTATAAAGTTACAAAGAGAGAGAGAGAGAGAGAGAGAGAGAGAGAGAGAGAGATATTAAATAAAACAAAGAAACCGAAACAAACTTAAAAGTGTGAGAAAAAATAGTGTACAAAGAAACCTGCCAATCAGTCTTCGAGTGAATGATTAACCTAATCCGAAACTGTGATTCAAAATCTATATGGATTCAGATCAAAACGTATGAATCAATCAAATCTTTATTACAATCATATCCCTATGAGTTTTCCTACTGCTAGCAGAGTGAAGGACAACTTCCAGATATTTGAAACAGGAGACCTGCTCACTCTTCTGCCCATCTAAACTCCAGCAGTGGTTCTTGGGCCTTTTGGCAAATGCCATGATTTTGCTTTTCTGATAATTGTGTACTAGATAATGTTCCCTGCAACATTCTGCTAGTATTTTCAATGGTCTTTTAAGGCCCATAGGTATTCTTGAAAGTAATGCTGGGTCATCTGAGTAGAACAGAAATGTGTCTTCCAGCAAGTTTTTTTTTGGGGGGGATTCATGTTGAGGAGAAGACCCACCATGGAGTTGATATAGAAATTAAATAGGAATGGGGGCAATAATATTCTTGCTTGACACCTTTCTTACTTCTGATGACCTTGGAGAGGTGGTCCTGGAGATTACTCTTACTTTGATTGAGATTCCTTCATGAAGTGTACATATAAAAAAGTAGATGTCACTCAATTGACGAGGCCTCCAATTTTAAAGTTTATGAAAGTGGCATATAGGAATATTGTGTTGTGGAGGGAGGATTTTTCTATGAGATGGTAGACTACTGATATACTATATATTAATGGTAGATCAGCTTTCCCTAAAGCCACTCTGCTCCTCTGCAAGCATGTCTGCTTATTCCATGGAATTATCATTGTAGGCATGTTGCATAGAGTTTGGCTAAAGTGGATGATTACCAGAATCATAGAATCAAAAGAAGGGATCTTCAGAGGCCTTCTAGTCCAGCACCTAGAACTCTTAAGCTTCATTATATTTTGGAAGTAAACTCCTGTGCAGTAATTTTGTGGGTTTTTAAAAAATAGTATCTTAAATGCAAGAAATACCAAACTTTGTTTAAATCTCTTTTAATTAGTTTTATGTTTATGGGTTTTTAAACACGCTCCCTTTAATGCAGAAAAAAATAACTTTTTGAACTTTAGCTTTTCTAAAAGCTAAAGACACATTGTTTGGCAATTTTTAACCAAGAAACATGTATACATGTATACATCTATGTACTGTATGTCGGTATAAAAAAACATACAAACAAATAATAAGGTCTGGAAAGTTGAATTGCAAAATATGAATTTCACACACATAAGCATTTTGAAGCAGTACTTGTGTCAGTTTTCATTTCCCCACTAGTACACCGTGATTCAATCTGACACCATTTCAGAGGCAACAGAAATGCTCACACACATTCCCCTCCAACCCAAGAGCAAACCATGCTACTCCTTATCCACATATCTAGACATATAAAGGCCATGATTCTGGGCATGTGCTGAAATATGTCACATGTTAGCCAATAAGGAGGGTAAGAGCAGGAATAATGATATATCCAGGCATATTTGGGTATCAACTATATGTGATTTCAGCTGTGAATCAGTTTTCTGTTAGGGTGATTTTAATGATGATGAGTCAGCACTAAATCACTGTATATCTCCTTGGAAGCTTCTAGAAGAGCAATGTCAATGGGTTGTGAGGTGATGTCACCTTTGTGAAGAATAGAAAGGGCGGGCTTAGAAAGCTAAGCCCTGTGATGTTCACCCATGGACAGGAAGAAAACAGCAACATGATCTTAATATAACCATAAAGATTTTGTTTTATAAGCCAGGAGAGGGTGTTAAATTGGTGGTTTTTTTGTCACAGGAGTCCCCAACAAGAAAAATTGCTGTTTGTTTTGTTATACATCAAACATTTGTATGGGTAGTCCTTTGGGTTCCAAGCAAATATTATTATGGAATTTGTGGAGATGGCTCTGCAGTCCCGGTCTGGAAGTACATAATCTCTAGCACAATCTAGCACAAACTATTTTGTGATGTCTCACACAGTTTTTCTTCAGTTTTTGGCATCTTCAAAACTGGTCGAAGTTCTGTCAGCAGTCACAGCTTCTAGTTCCCCTGGCTGGATGTCACAGAGGCATAGAGTTTTCTTTACAAAGTCTTTCAACAATCTTAGGTTCTCAGTCTTTAGTACACCACAGTGCATAATGGTGAAGCTTACTGTGGTCATCCATTCTGGATGACCAAGATGATCAAAGACCCTCAGGTTGAAGACACAATATTGCTAACAAGTGATGAAGATGGAGTGAAGGATGCACAAGTGAAATGTCTTCAGGTGTTTAATGTGTTATTGGTACAAAGTCCAAGACTCATATCCAGATATATATCCGTATATATCTGAGAGTGAAATATAGGGTGTTATAAGATGCAAAAGAAATTGGAGGGTTGGGTTTACTTGATTTGAGATTATATTTAGAGGTTGTTGTTTAATTTAGATGAAGGAATGGATATTGCTAAAACATAGAAAGCTTTTATAGTTAGAAAGACATGACTTGTGATTTGAGTGGCATATTTATAATATGATAAAGTCACTATTAATATAAATTTTTAAAATCATTTTGGTGGACATGCTCTTATGAGAATTTAGAATGAATATAGATCACTGACCAAGGAGATCCTAAACATGTTTAGTGGTTCACATTGCCAGACTAGCAAGAATGGTAACTACAGGTATATCGTTAACAAAACAAAGAAAGTTAAAAACTGTTAAAATAATTTTAAAATGTGAAATAAAGTCAGGATGCTTCTAGGTTAGGAGAAGATTGGGAAAGTAAACATATGGAATAAAATTGCTGAGGAAGAAAAGGGATTGGGGATTATGAGCATAGGGGATGATTGTTAATGTTTGAAATTAATTCTGGTCTCCTGACTTTCTCCATTTTCTCTTACCAAAGAAGCAAATGGGGGAAGGAGGAAACCGGCAGACTGGCTGGCAGTGATTGAAGCCTAGAGGTTAATTTCATCATCTGCAGGCTACTCTAAAGAAGGAATGTATCAGTGCCATTCATTTCGGTGCTGTGAATCTCCCCCAAAGTTTCTTGAAGGCTGCCTTCACATCTTTGTTGCGTAAGCTGTAAATCAAAGGGTTGACCAGAGGATTGACTACTGTATAGAACAAAGCATTTGTCTTGTCCCAATTTGGAGTGTGATAAGAGTTAGGTGTGGAGTATATGATAAGCATGGTGCCATAGAAAAGGGAGACAGAAACCAGGTGAGCTGAGCAAGTGGAGAAAGCTTTGCGTCTCCCTGCAGCCGAACGGATACGAATAATGGCTGCCACAATACCAACGTAGGATTTCACAATGACAGCAGTAGCTGCCAGCAAACTGAAACCAATGAGAGCAGTCAGGATAAGTTCATAGACTCTTGTGTCATCACAGGCCATCTTCACAAGTGGTGGCACATCACAAAAGTAGTGGTTAATAATATTACTACCACAGAAGTGCAGGCGGAAGGTGTTACCAGTGTGTGCAATAGCATTGGCAAACCCCACTGTATAGGCTCCCACCACCAGCTGGACACAGAGCTTCTTGGGCATGGCAATGGCATAAAGGAGTGGGTTGCAGATGGCCACAAAGCGGTCATAGGCCATGAAGGCCAATAGGAAGCATTCACTCCAGCCCAATCCAGCAGCGAAGAAGAACTGGGTTGCACAACCTGCTAAGGAAATGTGGTTATTTCTGGATAAACAGTCATATAAGATCCGAGGAGTGTAGACCGAGGAGTACCAGACATCCAGGAAGGAAAGGCTTCCCACAAAGAAGTACATGGGTGTGTGCAAGCGGGAGTCCAGGTAGATCAGGGTTATGAGGCCCAGATTCCCAGTCAATGTTAGGATGTATGAGGCCAAGAACACCACAAAGAGAATTGTGCGTAGAAATGGGTCTGTTGTAAACCCAACCATCACAAAATCACTAAGGATTGTGCGATTATCTTCAACTTCCATCTTTTCTCATGACCTGCATAGAGAGGAAAAATAAAGGAAAACCAAGTA
The DNA here is from genome assembly GCA_032468035.1 of Aparallactus werneri. Taxonomy (NCBI): domain Eukaryota; kingdom Metazoa; phylum Chordata; class Lepidosauria; order Squamata; family Lamprophiidae; genus Aparallactus; species Aparallactus werneri. The sequence continues at coordinate 42,001 of JANHFQ010003488.1, forward strand.
AGGTGTTGCATTTTTGTGTCCTGAATTCATGCTACAACTTTGAAAGATTTTTGAAAACAGCATATTTGATATGCGGTTTTAAATTTTGACTCCCAAAATGATTTTGCTTCTATTTTTGAACAATCTGCAAATTTTTATAGAATGCAAGTTTTACATGAAAATAATAGTACATTTATCACGTTCGCATTGCATTAGTTGCACTTGATTCCATGTTAATGTTTGTTATATAAAATAAACAAGCAAGCAAATGTTGTGAATCAGGAAACACACAGGTTTAAACAATAACTGCAATACAATCAAACACCCACATCTGCCTATCCCAGGTCTTTAGCAAGGGCTAAATAGGCAGTCAAAGATACCAAATCCAATCTGACTGGCTGTGTGATGAACATAATTAATTTTTGTAATAATATTATTAAATAATAACTGCCAAAAATCTTCGCCAGAAACTTGGCCAGAGGTTTGGATTTGAATGTACTACATGAAAAACTAGAACCATCAAGCTGAAAAGGTTTTGGAAAATAAGTGGGTCAACATCTTATGGGACTTTTATTATTCAAACAGAGGGGCATCTGTTCACGATATGCCTAATATAACAGTTATTGAAAAGAAGAACATTTGGTTCATTGATGTGATGTTACCAGGGGATGCTAGGATTGAGGAGGAACAACTGGAAAAAAACCAGATTGTAATAGAAACCATTCGAATAAGAAATTGTTGTTATACCAAATGTGATTGGAGTCCTTGGATCAATACCTAAACGGCTCCCTCAATATCTGGAAATATTGAATTGAGGAGTGGAACCTGAATATTTTAATTTTTCAAAAGTCACCTTTCTAGGAACTGCTTCTATTGTTAAAGGCTACTTTTTTGGTTAGGACTTGAATTTAAATTTAGGTTACCCATTCATCATCATCATCTGACTGTGAGACAAACCATAATAATAATAATTAATAAAATCTGGCAGTGGGTAAGAGCAGGAAAGTTGAAGAAAGAGGCAAAATGGATCATTCAGGCTGCACAAGACCAAGCCTTAAGAACAAATGCATACAAAGATGGAATAGAGAAGACAACAACAGACAGCAAATCCTAAATCTTATTTTAAAAATGAAGCAACAGTGGACTTTCTAGTTAGCCTCTGCAAGATTACAGAGACTGACAAAGCATGACAAAGTTGCAATAGCAGTAGCTCTTAGACTAGTATACTGCTCCATAGTGCTTTACAGCACTTTCTGAGTGGGTTACAATCTCAGCATATTGCCCCCAATAATCTGGGCCCTCATTTTACCAAGCCTGGGAGGATAGAAAGCTGATTCAACCTTGAGCGAGTTAGTATCGAACTCTAGACAGTGGGCAGAGTTTGAATGCGATACTTCATTCTAATGACTGTACCATCTGGCTCCTGCAAGCAAGGATTGACTACAAAATAGACAAAATAACAGGAAAGTCACTGAAGTGCTCTGGGACTTTAGGATTCAAATGGACAAGTATCTGCCACACAATGGCCTGCACTTAACCTTATTAATAAGAAAGAAAATAAAATCCAGATAGTGAGCATTGCAATACCTGGAGCCGGCAGAATAGAACAGAATAGAAAAGAAAAAGAATAGGAGAAAATTACAAATATAAATATAAAGACCTGCAAACAGAAGTAGAGTAATTGTGGCAAAAGAAAGCAAAGATAGTACCATTAATAATAAGTGCCTTGGGTCCAATTCAAAATTGTCTAGTGTACCACTTGAACTGACATTGACAAAATCATCATCGGTCAACTGCAAAAGACAGCTTTACTTGGAACATCCTTACAACCTGCGATGATACCTTTAATGATATTATTAAAGAACAACACTTGTCTTTGGGAAGGACTCAATAAATGGACAAATTTGCCAGTCTAAACAACTGGCTGAGGATGTGACCAGCCATAATGTCAACATGTTTGCAAAGAGTTAAATTGCTCCGAGTATAAACAAGAAAAGAGCTGGAGAAGTGCAAAGGAGGGACTGGATTAAGGACTGTTTTAGAATCTCTGCCTCAGTGCCTGGGTCTACAACTTTTCTGGGGAAGGGCTTTAGCAGTTCTAACTATGTCTGTGTAAAGAGCTCAGATGGCTGAAAGAAACAGATCATTGAGCAGGGAAAAGTCCAAGTTGGAGAAAGGAGAGAATCAATCAAGGGCATGAAAATGAGAGGAGGGACCTGAAGGGAATACATTGTCCATGTTCTGCATCCCAATATGTCAATGCATTCTATCTTCTGTGTTATAAAACCACTTTTAAATCAATACAGTAAACCAACCCAATACTTTTAAAAGATTAATTTTGTAGGGGCCACAAAGAAAAAAAGAAATGAAAGAATGAGAGTTTATAACAGAGCAATATATAGTACTGTAAACTAAGATGAACAAAATCATCCTAATAGATGGAGTTTTTTGACTCAGATGGACCTCAAGGCACTCTTGTTGCAACAGAGTATAGGCAAGGGTGCGACTTCATGGGTGGGAGGGGAGGCATGAAAGAGTTTGGGCTCCTGACAAGATGAGGCCACTCTCATGAATTTGAAGAACCCTAGATCTGGCATAGCCTCTCGCTAATAAAATAACTGAGGAAAGGGATGCAGATAAATAGCTGGTCAGATCCAATAGCCCAGTTTTACAATAATGGATGTATTCTGAATCTGCAAAAAAACAGAATGGGGAAATGATGTCTACTAATTTGATCTGAACTATAGTTATATCAGTACCTGACACAAGACAGGTAAATAATGGGTTCTATTTTGGAAAACGAATAAAATTTTAAAAATTAAGGTCCTCATACCCAAAGTTACCATTCAAAGATTCTGTTATTTAGCCACAATCAATATATCTGAAGAGCTTGCAACCGCAAATGTGGCATCAAATTAATATCTGAACATGTTTCCATCTCTCATTTTCAACCTTGTGTTTTGCTCATATTTCTCCTTCCCTTTATTTTGGCAGTAGTTTCAACCTTACCATCAACATTCTGGTATCAAACATCTCCATAGATACTCCCAATGCTCCAAGTATTTTCCAAAGCAACTGCTAAATTTTTTACTTTTGTCATTTATTTCTTGCTATCTTTAACTTGTTTCTTTTTCATCACTTACTGGGATACCTTTTAAGGTTCAGCATTTGCAGCTAACCTGCATTGTGAGTTCAATTCCTTAGTTAGCATCAGTTACTAAAACTCTCCATTCACACACACCCCAATTCCATAGCGTCATTAAATCTCTCCCTTCCTTCTGTTCTCTAAAATATCCTGATCTCCAAATAACATGATATGGGCCCTCCTTTCTTGAAAAGTTCCTCATATCTCCAGAGCCAACATAATTCTTAATATTCATGCTAAGACCATTTAAATGTTTCTTCTATTTTCTCAGAAGCTTTTCTCAGCCATACAGTCCCTAGATTTTGCAGAACATTGTAGCTATAACTTGGTTTCATTGACATGCCCTGCTCTTTGTTACAAAATTCCAGAAATCTATATTTTTACCAACATTGACTATGTTATTCTGTTCAATTGTACCCAAATGGCTCTAGAGTTTATTGTGCATCAACGAATGATCCTTTCTCAAAGGAAATCCCAAGGCAAGAGAGCTACGGTTTAGCATTCCTTCCTCAGGCATGGCATCTTAACCAAGAGTGGTCTTCTGCCTTTTTACGTGCTTACAATTTAATAAAGGAAGGGAACATTAGAAATGGGAATGAAGTCAGAATGGAAACAGTTTTGCATTTCATGCGCGCGTTCAGGAGGAAAGCATGTTAAGTGGCAGGCAATTAACCTCTTTGCTGGCAAACACCAAAGGTAAATAAACAATGGCTTTGAGTAGAAGTCTTCCAATCACTTATTGTTGCTTACTTTGGGCCAACTCAAACTCATCAGCATACATTTCTGGTTACATGTCTTTGGATTCTTCAAGAATGAAGAAAGACAGTTTGGTGATGAACATGGTCAGTTTCTCCACCAGACATGGAGACACTGAGGGACAGCCAAAGCAATTTGACTAGCAGTGACCTCAGCTGTCTGAGCACACTTAAAATACGATAGCTTGCATTCCCCGAGTTAAACTATACGGCTCTTTATTCAGTTATTCAGCGTTGGATCCATTTTTGCTTGGGTGGAACGCTTAGAAAGTTTCTGACATTGTCAAGATAGTGAAAAATGAAGCATGCAGAGCAAATAAAGTCAGATTAAAATGGACATGTGATAGAGGCAAAACAAAATGCCTTGGTCTTTAGTCCATCTTACCTTCTAATTTTTGAGCCAGAATTTTGTTCCTTTGGTCCAAGAGTTGAACGTGAGACCTCCTGATGGGAAATTTGGCCACTGAATGAGGCTGTCTGCTGATTAAGAGTTGTACCAGTGACAGCTTTGCCTCTGCATGGATAATTCCTTTTTTTACACAAGTCCAACCGCCTGATTTTTGTTTATTTCCCTTACCAACAATAGTAATAAAGAAAAGGTATGGTTGACATGAATCATTGAATATTAATCTTACCTGACTGACAAGTACCCACTAACATTAATCTATACCTATAAAAGAGATGAAGAGCCTCCTGATGCGGGTGAAGGAGGAGAGTGCAAAAGTTGGTTTGAAACTCAACATTAAGAAAACTAAGATC
>JANHFQ010003489.1:82623-93586 GCA_032468035.1 Aparallactus werneri
CTGGTCTAAAGAGGGCAAGGTGTCAGCGTGGCAAGTTTGGGGCAGTTTGGTTCAGCCGTGGAGGAGCCTTTCCCAGATATACAAACTAACTAACTAACTTACAAACTAACTTAAGAGGGCTCTGTTTTATATATATAAATGAATGAACTAGGATAAGGTTATTTTTATTAGAACAAAACTAAGAAAGTCTCTCTTATTCACATACAGGGCAAGAAAAATGGAGAAAAACTATCATCTATGTCCTTAGAATGGCTCAGTTCCAAGGAAACCATCAGGAAAAGCATTTTGATTTATTGTTTTGGCACATTTCATGTTTTGTTTTATGAGTAGTCTCTTTTAAATAGGCCTGTTGCTTAGCAGTTTCATTACAAAATTTACATTGTAAAATAAGAGATCAATTCTAGTTATGGAATTTCACTGACTGATTGAACACTGCTTACATGTACGGGGATATGTATGATTGGCCTTTAAAAAAAATCTCAGCTGTCTCACCCTGCTGGCATGTGATCAGAATTAAACTGCAGGCAAACCCTCACAAAATCCTTTTCTAAAGAAATCTAAGGCAGATAATTAAATTGAGGTGAGAGTTCTGTGGTTGTTAAGCTACATGGCAGCTATTAGTACTCACCACATCTTCCAAGTATTTCACATCTTAACATTGCAACATCTCATTTTCCTTTGGTGTGTCATGAAGATATGCTAGGCACAGAATGAGATATGCCAAAGATGGGGAGTTCTGATGAAATCGGTGCTACCCTAATAAGATGACACGTAGACAGATGTGAAGAACTGTCTACTTCTGCCCCATTTCCACTTTACACAGCCTTGCGAAGCAAATGCCAGGTGTCCAAACAAACTGCTTACACTCCCACAGTAAATAACTCATTGTAAATGTAAATGCAGCATCGTGCAGCAACGCTTGTCAGTCCCTTCCCCCTGAATGGCTTTCGATAAGTCCTGGTAGACTGGCAGAGAGATGCTTTAACTGCATGATTGGCAGCCCACCCAGCCAAGGGGAAAGCAACAGTATCCCCTGCAGTTTGCAGCTGAAACTTCCTCTGTGGGCCAGCCAAATGAGGCAGCAGCGGTGGGGCTATAGAACCAAGCTCGTTGATGTTGAATAGTTTGTCTCATTAATTGCTCAGCCATAGAACACAAGATACACATTATGCTCTGTCTAATTCTGTTTAACCTGAGGATTAAATCATGCCATAGCATTTGGATCCCTCTGCTCAGCATCATAAGGCAAGGCAATGGGCTACTTTAAAATGGGCTACTTTCTTATTCCGAGCGACTGTCCTTTTGGCCACCTGCTGCCTGTCTGCATAGCTCATTTATTTATTTATTTAAAATGTTTATATATACCTCTTTATCATGAAAGGCACCTTCACATATTGCATCATGTTTGAAAAATGTGTTTTAAATCCAGGAATATATAACACAGCATACAATAATGAAATACATAAAATAACATTGCAACAGCTATGAGTAGTTCAACTGTACCTTCATAACCTTTCAAATGTCAGGAGGAATGAAAAAGACTTTCAGCCTGAGCCCAAGTTGTAGCAAAGTCTTATTTATACTTTCTTTCCAGGGAAATGTCATTCCAATGAATCAGCACCACAACAGAAATCCCTCCTCCTAACTCCAGCCCAGAACCCATTCATAAAATATAAAGGACCGTCTCCTACTTGAGACCAGCCTAGTGCCCTGTTAAGACCATGAGCATTCACTATTCATTGATGCACTCTCTCATGCAGCCCCAAATTCTAGCAGACGAAGGGCACTTGGCCTGAGCTATGTATTAGCATGCCTGTGACAAGGTTATGCTGCCTTTATATACCATAGCCATCTTGATATAGGCAGACGCCCCGTGGAGGCTGGAGGCTCTATGAATGAGCTTTTCGCATCCGAGTCATCTTGTCAAGCATTCTTCAATCCACTGCATTCATATAACCTGTCAGAACAGCACTTGGAAGTCCTTTTGATCTTCCCTTCCCCCTTAAATTGCAGCCTAACTAGGTGTCTTTACCAGAAACAGCAACCAAAGTCAGATGTCATTCTTATGACAGCTGCATGGGGACTGCAGCACAGGTACACTGAGAGAAGGGAGAGAAAACTCAACACAACAGCATTCATCTAGTGATAATGATACAAGCAAAAGAAGATTTTCTTCTCTTCAATTTAGAGAAACATCTAAGCTTGTTAAATGGAAGCACTAATATGAACATAGCAATCAATCCAAAACTCCACAGCACCATTCAAGCCAGCATTGACACCACACATTCTGCCCACTCCGTTTCTATAAGCAACAGTGGGAGTTTAATCTCACTGTGTAATCAATTTTGCTCTCGTGCTTGTAACCCCTTTGTTCAGTTAGAAACATGAGCTGGGAGCAACTGGTTCCCCTTCCGTAGGAGCATCCAGTGGTGTCCTCTGGCATATTTTAGCATATTACAGCTCACAAAAGCACCACAGTGATGAGTGTTGCACCCAAAATGACGAATGTGAGAAAGTCAACAGAAAACCCTTAGCTAACAAGAAGTGCCATAACCACGGAGGGGAAATTGATGATAAAAAGGAAGAAAACACCAGGAGGCCCAAGAAGAGAGCGTACATTTCTGGACAAGATTTTCTAGCAAGCTGCCTCGTTTGCAAAGCAGCTCATTTTGGAAAATGGGTAAGAAATGAAATTCCGCATTCCAGGTGCTTTACTGGCTGTTATTCCCTCGGGACTTGCTTACCTGCAGAAAGACATCTTTGCTGGATGAATGGATTTCTCCACTCTCAGACTCAACAGCTTGTGATGGACTCTGCTGGGTTTCTGCAACAGAAATCTCCATGTTAGTGGCAGCAGCAGCAGCAGCAGCAGCCCACCCCCTTCCTAGACTTTGTAAGCCCCCTCCAACCCCCTCAGCACACTGCACACTAGCTGATAAAATGTATCCCATTTGCTTTACAGTGTCTTCACAGTTTCTAAACATTTTTTAGACTTGTCACAAATGTTAGCAGACAATGTGCAACAACACAGCTGAAGTAGAAGTTTAAAGCCATAGTGCAGCTATGTGTAGATAAAACTAGTGCCGCTCTATGGCTAAATGAGAAACAGGGAACAGGAGGGCATGTAAACTGTACACTGTTGGTGCAAGCTGGTGAACAATATTATGCGAGAATAAAGCCCCTCAGCTCAGCACTTTTCTTTGTATCCTATCTATACTTCCCTCAATTAAAAAACGTATAAAATCATCTGTAGGAAACCCCACAATTAAACCTAATCCTGTGTCAAATATACAATTGAAAAGAAATCTGGCTTTAAGAAAATAATATTAGAATTAGATTGGCTTTGGAAGAAAACAGTTTAACCTTGAACAATTTCACTGAATCAAGTTGTTCATTCAGAACTGGGAGGAACAAGTACATCATTCAGTCTCTGAAAGACAGGATCAAGTGTTCTTGTTCCATTATACAGGTATCTAACTAAGAAAAAAGGTCACTGTAAACACCTGCCCAAATAGTACCTATTTAAAACAAAGCAGCTCAGCAAGTAGTACTTATTTCATTCTCAGTCTGGTGCCAAGCAAACAATAGAAAGAGGAAACTAATGGGGCAAGAGGCATCTGCAATTCTGCAGGCAATATGCCAAGGGCTGTAGGGGGGATGCCCTGAAGTCACAGGTAATAATAAGCAATATGGGCCTGCCTGAATGGGCACGCATAACCTTTCTGACTCAAAATTCCAAATAAACTGTCGCAGAGGTCATACCAGGGCACACGGTGATTTCCTCCTCTGGGGCAATGTCTGGGTTCTTCATATTGTCCAAAGGAGTCAAGGCAGAAATGCTGCCAAAACAAACACATGATAAATCAAAGTCACAAAGCATTCAGCGAAAGCAGATGGAATTCTGTGAGCTCTGCTTATTCAAAGAGGGCAGCAGGAGAGAATGCAATGGGGCCGGAGGGGAGAGGAAAGAATCTTAAAAAAAGAAAGAAAGAAGAGCAAACAATTTGCCTCCCAACCATGTTCTAAAAGCAATGTGCAAAAGGAAGACTGTTTATTGAGATCTGTAAATGCTTCTATGATGCTTTCTAGTCCTGGTAACAGGAATATGCCAGGTAGCAAAACAGGCATATGCTTAGTGAGTAACTCCTTAAAGCAGATCAGAGTAGGGATCTTTTTGACAATGAACGCTTCATTATCCATATTTTACTCATCAGTTTTTTCTGTATCTTCACTACACTCAGAAGGCAGGAATCTGACACAATTCAGAGTTTCTGTATAGCACAGGCTTGCCAATATGAAAAGAGCAATTCCCCCCTATGCTATATTCAACTTTGCCCAATTCCTCTCATTTCCACTTTCTGGCAAAGTCATGTTGTCTCCATGTCATAAGAGAAAGAGGCTAAGCTACTATGACATAACCATCCTTTCATACTTCCCATATGTTCAGTGTAGTTCCCTTGCTGAAGCGATCAAATATGCAAGTGTATATATAAAAAACATAAATCCCAATGACTAAAGAAAAGAGTTACTAAATTCAGCTACAAGCTGTAAGCAGACAGAAACATCCACCACCAATTTATGATAAATAAGAAAACACTAATGGAAAATCATGTGACTTCTCTTACTCTTTAAATAAAATAAAATTATTAATAATTATTAAATAACCATTTAACATCACTATTAATAAAATTATTTTAAACCAGTTGTTATGAATCCAAGCTCCATGTAAACTATTGAGATTTACATCAAAAGGCATCGTGCTAATAAACAGTTTGCTAGGACATTTATAAAATGGGCTAATCAATTTGAAGTCCTCATGCATTGCTTGCTACATCAGGTATTTCCTGGAAACAAAATATACAATCATTTATTTAAATCTCAAGCTTAATGTACTTTGCATAAGCTAGGAAACAACAAACTTGCAGAGGGACATGTCTTTGGGAGAAACCATTTCCAAAATGGGTAGTTTGTACTCACCATGTAATTTCCATTCTCTGGGGATCTCCTGATGGGCTCGGTGTAGCTCATGGGGCTCCGCCCCTGTTGCTGGGCAAGTCAGAAGATCTTGGGGGTGAAGCCTCCTACTTCTCCCCAGATGTACAAAGCTGAGAAGAATCCTCCAGATTGTACCTGTCTTTAAGATGGGGAACTAACCCACGGACTCTGAGGTCACCCCAATGTCCACTCTAGCCTGTGGGTGTAGGACCTAAGTGTAACTACTACGAAGGACTATCTTCGCGTATTTGCTAACTCCCTCCTAACGAGTCGGCCTTAGAACTATACTTCCGTCTGGGTCAGACAGAGGGAGGGGCACCGAGCCCATCAGGAGATCCCCAGAGAATGGAAGTTACATGGTGAGTACAAACTACCCATTCTCCAGTGGACTCATGCTGGGCTCGGTGTAGCTCATGGGCTACTACCCTAGCAGTTCTTAAGGGAGGGCTGTCCGACTTGGCTGACTTGTGGAAGCCAGAACACCCCGGCCAAACTCCAGCTACCTGGCAGTGTAACGATCTATCCTGTAATGCTTTATAAAGGTATGCGGAGTGGACCATGTATATCTGCATACATACAGCATCCATCATCTGATCTTGCATATCTGTTCCAAGGGGAGAGAGGTTCCAACACTGTGGAAGTGGCTATTCCCCTAGTGGAGTGTGCCCTTATACCCTGGGGAGAGATCAGTCCCTGGGAGGTATATGCTAATATAATCGCCTCTCTAACCCATCTAGAAATGGATGAGGGAGAGATCTTGAGACCCCTGGATCTGGTGTTAAATGAAACCAGGAGGCTCTCTGACCATCGGAAGTGATCTGTCCTTTGTAGATAGAATGAAAAGGCCCTCCTTACGTTCAGCCGGTGCCATTCCCTTTCTTGAGATGTAGACGGGTTGGAAAAGAAGAAGGGTAGTACTATCTCCTCTGACTGATGGAAGACGGAATTAACTATGGGAATGAAGGATAGGTCCGTGAATAACACTATCCTGTCCTTGTGTCTCTGGTATAGGTGTGGAGTGATAGAAAGAGCAGATAGCTCCGACACCCTTCTGGCTGATACTATTGCTAATAGAAAAGAGAACTTAAGGGTAAGCTCTCTCAATGGGCACGTGGCCATTGGCTCGAATGGAGGTTTGACCAAGGCCTGTAGAATGAGGACTAGGTCCCACGGGGGAGCCCTAATTATCCTAGTGGGATTAAGTAGACTAGCCCCTTTTAAAAATTTCTTGGTATGTGGATGAGAGGTTAACTGAGTGCTTCTATGATAGCCCAGGATCGAAGCAATGGCCGAGGCCGGTCGCTTGAGGGTGGCCCTACTGAGGCCCTTCTTAAGGCCTGAATCGAGAAGAGCCAAGAATTCCTGGATTGTTAACCTCTTGGGTCTACCCTATGCTGAGTGTACCATCTCACCAATGCCTTCCAGGTATAATTGTACACCCTGTTGGTGGAAGATTTACGTCCAGCCAATAGAGTATGGATTACTGCCTCTGAGTAACCCTGTGCTCTAAGGGACCTCCCCTGAACCTCCAAGCTGAGAGATGAAGTCTCTCCAGCTGGGGGTGCCATAGAGATCCCTGGGAAAGGAGATCTCTGCATAGAAGAGGGCCTGAGGTGGTTCTGTTATCAATTCCATGAGGTCGGTGAACCATAGCCGGCGCGGCCAATATGGTGCTATTAGGAGGACATTGGCTCATTCTCTCCATATCTTCTGTATCAATGGGGATAAGCCTTGTGGGAGGATAGGCGTACATGAGACCCGATGTCCACTGTTGGTGAAGTGTGTCGGGGCCGAGGGATCCTGGGCATCTCCCTCTGCTGAAGAACTCTTCAATGACAGTTTGTGTGACAGGCAAATAGGTCGACGACCATTGGCCCGAATTGTTGCAGAAGTGCCTGGAATACCTGCGGATGCAGTTGCCAAGCCATGTTGTCTAGTTCCCTTCTGCTAAACCAGTCGGCTATCACATTGATTACCCCCAGTATGTACTCTGCCCTGATTGATCTCGTTCTGGTTTCTGCCCAGAGAAAGAGAGCTCTTGCCAGTTTCTGGAGGGATCTTGATTTTGTCCCTCCTTGTCTGTTTAGGTATGCTTTGGTGCAAATATTGTCCATGTAAATGAAGAGAGCTTTGTCTTTTACAAGGGGCTCCAGTGCCTTCAGGGCCATCCAGACTGTGCGTAATTCCAAGTAATTTATGCCACATCTGGATTCTCAGAGGGACCACTTCCCTTGCACCATTGTGTTGGACACGTGAGCCCGTCAACCCAGAAGGCTGGTGTCCATGTGGATCACCAACCTCCTCTGGACTGCAATGGGAGATCCCTCCTGGAGACAGTGGGGACCATTCCAGATCCGTGCATGACTCTGGATCCAGAGTGATCAGATGGTGGATGCGGGAGGCAATGCTGGACTGATGAGGCAGAAGCAGGTGTTGCAATGCCTTCGATTGGAACCTTGCCCATGGTACTATATCGAAGCATGAGACAAGCATTCCCAGTAATTTGTTTAACTGGAGTACGTCCGATTGAGTCTGTCTCAGCATCAGGTCTATCAGATGTAACATTTTCAGTTTAGTGATAGAAAAACACGAAAGGCTGAGGAATTGATGATTGCCCCCAGGTGTAAAATTGAACGCGAGGGAGACAAGGAACTTTTCTCCCAGTTTATTAAGAATCCCAGAGAGGTCAGGGAATTTGTGGTTAGATTGATGTGGAGAAGGCCCAATTGCTCTGACGAGTTCCTTAGGAGAACGTCATCTAAGTAGGGGTAGGCTGAAGTTAGAGGGTGTCTCTGGAAGTTTTCGTGGCCTTTATACAAGCGGCTGGAGTAGGGAGGCAGTTCAAAATAGCGTCCTTCCCGCGTGCACCAATTTTTGAATAAGGAAAGCCCTGTAAGGCTAAGGGACTGAGAATGCTGCCGCAGCTCGAGTCCCATTCGTGCCACGATCTTCCATCTCTGGAGGGGGGAATACCTAAAGTAGCCCCTCACCTGAACTTCCAGATGGGAAGGTGATTTGTTTGGTGTTAGGAGAGAGAGCCTGCAGGACTCCCTGTCTGTGCCATAATTTGGCTCTGCTGGGATCATTAAGCCCGATTGAGGCGATCTGGCGTTAGGAGAAGGGGCCGGTAATAAACCCCTTGTCTGCGCCTCAGCTGTTGAGCCAGTAAAAAAGCCGTGCCATGATCTAGCAGCTTCAGAGAGCTAGGGGAGTTGTGCTGCGCCTGTTTCCCAGCCGATAAGAATGCGAGCGGTAGGAAGGGGTGTTAAAAACCGAGGCTAAACTGCCCTGGCAGGGGCTTGAGCCAGGAATTGCTCCTGTTGGGAGTACTACCTTCCTTTCCAAGAATAAAGGTAATTTTTTCACTTGATCCAAGTTTTGGCTTCGTAGCCAAAACAATCTGACTAGCTTTGCTCGAGGCAAGATGGATCTGGGGAGAAGGAGGAGGCTCCACCCCCAAGATCTTCTGACTTGCCTAGCAACGGGAGCGGTGCATCATGAGCTACACCGAATCCAGCAGGAGCCCACTGGAGAATTATTCCAGAAGCTGAAGATTCAAAGAGCATTTGAAACCCAGACTTGGGTGCTGTGCACTGTCCAGCATAGGGCTCCACTGGCAAAGGGCCACTTGCCAGATGGCAGCATTTAATGTGCACAAGACTGAGGATAGCGTGGCTACGGTTAGTTCAAGGCAGATGCATTTTCTGATGAAATCAGATGTCACAGCATGGAATGGTCAGCCTTCATCCCAGAGGTCTGATGAGGGCAGCCACCGACTGCATTATGAAGTTCCCAGGACTTCAGATCAGCAAGCAAATTCTACTGCATCATCCTTGCTGTTGCTTGAAAAATGGGCAGGATACTACTTTGAGAAAATGGAACAAGCCTTAATAGACTGAGGGCTTTACATTATGACTATTTGAAGTTTAGATAAATGCCACCCCAGAATTAGGGCTGTTCCAATTAAATGCTAATTAATGAATACTTCCCAAATAATGTCACAGTGGAGAAAGAAAAGTTTTCCACTTGCTCTTCCCCTTTCAGTCCCTCTTAACAGTAATGATGACAAAGAAACTGACCCTCCTTGAATACCTCACCCCCAAAAGCATTACTATAAAAGGCAAACCAATAAATTCCTTGTCCAACTCTGTACATATTATTCCTCCCTTGCTGCAGAATGGGAAGACTTATCACATCAGTTAATCTGCTTCCTCATACAGCATTCAACCAAAATGTTGTTAAATCAATGAAAACAGGACACCAGTCAGTGAAAAACTGGTGGCCTCATGCCAAGGCCACTTAATTGTAAAACCTGGGAAATCTAACCTAAGAATTAAGTGACTTTCCCCAGCAAGCTTCTCATCAAACTTTCCTGGGAATTATTTCATGAAACTTTCCCTAACCTGTGCCATCTCGTCAAATGGCCTTCATTTTCTGATCTCGGAGGAAAACTGTTCTAGCTTCCACGTTTCATTCTTGCTTTAAGAAGCTTCAAAGAAGCAGACTTCCAAGAACATATCCTAGAAATGGTCATCTTGCTATTCCAGCTAAAGAAGGTACAGTATGTAGCAGTGACCCTAATGTAAAAAGTAAGCAGCAGCTCCCAATCCTTCTGTTTCATTTTCTGAAAGAAAGAGTCTGAAGCTCCCAAATTACATGGGTCACTCACTTTTACTTTAATTGGACTTCCAAGAACATTGTTGTCTCAAGAAAACAAATATTGTCACTATTAGGATGGATTTTCTTAGATTCCTCTTCTATTCTTTCCATTTCATACTCATGCACCTGTGTGCATGCACGCACGCACACATACACAATCACCACACCTTCACATCGACTCTGAATTTATTGCTGTCACTATTCCCGAAAGCCTACTGCTTTGAGGAGCTATGTCAAATTAAATCATCACATCTTTTGGGCAGGAATTGTACTTAACGAAAAATCTTGTTGCAATGGATACTGCTTCCTTTATATTTTAAAGAATGGGGTGCATTTCCGATGGCTATTCTCTTCTGCTGGACCTTATGTGGAATTTAGGTAGTCTTGCTTAATAACCATTCATTTAGTGACTGTTTGAAGTTCAACAGCACTGAAAAAAGTTACTTAAAGCCTTTGCAATTATGACCGCAGGTCACTTGATACAGTCAGACACCTGCCACCCATCACATATATAGGACAGTCATAGCATCCTGGGGTCATGTGATCACCAGTTGCAACCTTCCCAGATGGCTTCAGACAACCAAAGTCAATGGAGCAGCTGGCAGGGCAGGTCACAAGTCACAGTCAATGTATCGCTTATGACAGTGGTGTCGAACCTTTTGGGACTCGCGTGCTGAAAGTGCCGTGTGCCCTTGCACCCCCCTCCGTGTGCGTGCATGTGCATGCAATCCCCCCGCATGTGCATACAACCCATGTATGCATGCATGACCCCCATACTCCCCCGTCCCCTGTGCATGTGTGCATGACCCCTCCATGCTCCCCCCGTGTGTGCGCGAATCCCAGAGCTAGAAACACAGCTGATCTGCACGATCAGCCGTGCTTCCAAACAAGATAAGAGGGATCACTATTGCGCATGGGAGGGCCCACTTGCAGCCCTCACACATGCCGGGAGGGATGGCTCTGTGTGCCACCTCCGACACACATTCCATAGGTTCGACACCACTGGCTTATGACTACAGTGATTCACTTAATGACTGCACTGTTTAATGATGAATCAATAAAGGCTTCTGAATACAGTCACAATAATAATGTTAATTAGTAATTGTTAATTTGAAGGCTACCTGTATGAATGATAAGGCATACATGCAGTCTTTAACTTAGGACCACAATTGGGACTAGAACATCTATCACTACACAATAAGCTCATTAAGTGAATCATTATGTGTCAGAATCCGATTTTGCAACCTTTTCTGCCACAGTCATTAATCACATTAATCACAAATCACGTGATTAGTAAGTGTATCTGACT
>JANHFQ010003492.1:28861-41615 GCA_032468035.1 Aparallactus werneri
AAATCCAAATTATCTTTCTTTTTTCCTCTTATTTGTAGTTTCCATACATATATTTTCAGATGAATTTTACATTTCAAGTTCCTTCAGCTGCAGATTTGATGAACAGATTCAAACAAGTTTGATTCCCTTCTGATTCCTTATGTTCTTTCCCCCCTTCTCTACAACTATTTTCTTCTCAGAAGAAACTAATGGAGAAATGGTAATCAATCCTCTACAAAAAAAATGGACTAAGGCAGGATTGGAACAATGATACGTTTGAGAAAAAGATGAAACTTCTGTCTGTGTTCTATTTTTAAATTAAACATTCCTTCGACTCAATGAAAAATAGAATATCTCTTTATATATATATATACACACATGAACTTTGAATGTATATTTTCCTCCAGCATACCATTCCACTCAGTCCACGTATCTCTGATATTAGGAATAACGGTTTCCAGATCAGATGGTTTGACTGCATGGCAACCTTGAATTCTAGACCTTTCATTTTGGAAATTAAGCATGCTATCTGAATTCCCATGGAATATTTCTGTAACCATAAGAGATTTCTCATGATTGTGCTGGAGGCATGAGTATACATAATGCATTTCAACACCAACTGACCTCTGACAACCCACTATTCTCTCTAGCACATGGAGGCACTCTGAACAACAGCCTCAGGCAAGGTAGATTGCACTGGGGTTTTCCTATTTGCACATCCACTTATGGGAGAAGCTGCTTTTTCTAGCAGAATTTGGCTTGAGAAAGATATTTTTATACTCCTGTTTAATTGAATTCATCCAAACTGTTATTACCTTAGAGCAGCTTGTAAACAAAGTACAACATACATGCAGCTTTATAACAATCTATATCCATTAGGAATGTTGAGGATCTCTTTGGAACTATTCCCCTTGCTGTTTTTAACAGTACCAACACCATCCTTTACACATACAGAGAGAGAGACACACAGAAAGACACACTGACAGAAAGAGAGACACGAAACTACTTATTTTGAATTCAGAGGAGCTTAAAAATATTGTATATTTGAAGCTGAAGAAAAAATACATATTTATGTAGAATGTTTATTTTGGATCTTTTGTGCCCAGCTTATATTCATGGCATACCATGTAACACAGATGCAAAATTCATTCAGTCAGTTCTTTCATGTCCAATATAACAAACTAGTACAATACTATATAATATTGCAATTCATTGTTCCTGTTCTATCTTGCTTTAACTGAGCTATTTAATAGTTCTGCTTGCTAGAAATGTGTGGATAGTTATGCATATTATTTGTTAATCATTTATGGTTTGAAAAGATATTGTAGAAAGCCCCGTCTCATACATAGTAACATTGATAAATCCCTGTGTGCATGATGTATGATTAATTTCCTGCCCAATGGGCTCTAAATAACATGTATATAGCTTGGATTCAGCAGGCTATTCTAATTACTGCTTGATTTCTTTACAGCCTTTATTTTTATAGAAAAGGAATTTCAAGAGCAATGCCTCATTATATGATGAAATATTTTGTATACATTCAATGGCATGTTAGACCCTTTCTGAATATTCTGATTTTAATTGAAAGTCAGTGGCCTAGTATATCATGTAGTACTCTCCTGCCACAATTAACATGCTAAAAACCTCTTCCCACAGTTATTTATCGTTTATCTTATGCATCATTTTTATCTTCATAATTATGTGTATTAAAATAGAGGTGCAATTTGTACAACTCTGCAGAGGCTGAGATTGTTTATAGACTGATGCTTAGAAGCATGTTTTCTTTTCAATTCTGTTGCCCCATCCAATTTTGTAGAGGTTTTTATTCTAATTAATTTCTAATTGTATGTATATATATATATTATTTTTCAGATGAAGAACCTCTTAATAAAGAAGGAAAAATGGAATTCGTAGCAGCTCAAAAATATTCTTTTTCTTTCTTTCTTTCTTTCTTTCTTTCTTTCTTTCTTTCTTTCTTTCTTTCTTTCTTTCTTTCTTTCTTTCTTTCTTAAAAAAGAAAGGAAAGGAACAGTTTTCATGTCTAAAGTGCTTTCCAGGTTTCCCTGTAGTTAGGTCAGCTATAATTGCCCTGGGTCACATCCATCTTTGAAATTTTCTTATACTAGTTCATCAGTTACTTGAAATCTAACCATTTTATTTTATTGGAACAGAGCTGGTCAATTCATATGAAAGAAGATAGGCAGCACTAAGCAAGATACTCCTTTTGTGTTCCCTGGTACGCTGTAAACATAAAAGCCAAGATGTGTCTGTAATCATTCCTGTTAGTGGACTCCAGCTTGCTGTAAACTGAGGAGTTCAAGATTCCATTCAACTTTTAATGCCTCTTCACCACTGAATTTCCAGAGAGATGGGAAGAAATTGAATGGTCTATTCATATCTAGGCAATGGGTGCTAAGAAAGAAGAATCTATAGGTTGCTATCTTAAACAGCACAATAATCAACTATGCAGAAACAGAATATAGGAGTATAATAAAATAAGACATTTCAAAAATCTTAACAACTCCAGAATTCTTGTGAAATTGTCAAAATTCCATCTTAAGCACCAATTTCCACAACTTCTATTGTGTTCGAAATATCAGGATAAGAATAAAGGCATAATGATGATTTCCACTAAGTCTTGCAAAGAATCTATTCTTGAACACTCAAGTCTTACCACATTGTGAGCACAGGATTCCACATTACCAGTCTTCAGTGTGCCATATTAGACAAAGAGGCACAGCTGTTTAAATAATCATTCTGAAAAATAAGTTCTTTTCCACTTCTCTTTATAGTCCACTTAGCCTGGCAAAAAGTCTACAGCTCTGATGGAAAAAAATAACTTCAGGATGTTACATACAAGATGGGAGTTTTGCTGTGACATCTAAGAGAGAAGTCTCATTCGAGTCCTGCCACCTAGTTGCATCTTTTTGTAGGAGCAGCACTATTGAAGACTAACTTAATTTTATGAATTTGATGTGGTTTAGTTATTTAATTTATATCTATTCTGGCAAGCACTAATTTGTACTTTTTTGATTGGGTGGATTATATAACATTTGTTCTTCATACTCTATATTTCCCAACTCAAAACCTGGATATACATGGATGGATGGATGGATATATATTTCCAAGGAGATAGATGTAGAGAGGTGATACAGATAAACATGATAGACATCATGTATTTCCAAATGTCAAGCAATGACCAGGTGCCAGACAATTGGCTCCTTGAGGATTCAGAGACATTCTACACACTCGTAAGTAAAGAGATTTTAGGCTTTGTTATTAACTTAAGCAGACAGGTTTAAACCAAAACACAAAAGGATAACATGCTCAGCAAAATGGTGACAAATCTCCATTATGCTGTCTGGAGCTCCAGTGAACCAACAGTGGGTACACCCAAAACTAGTTACACAGCATTCAGTGCTAAGTTTTTGTCAACTAATTTAGGGGGTTTCGTAGAAAGGAATGGTGGAAAATAGTATTTCAGATTGAAATAGTATTTAAAATAGTACAAATAACTCCCTACAAGGTCAAGTAATGTTGTGACAACTGATTTGAGTTTCATGCATAACATTGGTTCTAGCTAAAGAGACATTAGGCTATAGTGAATAAAAAGACCAGGTCAGTTACTGTTTGCTATGAAAAAGAGCATGTGAACAGCTCTGTTGCATTAGGCTGAAGACCATCATTGTCGAGCATTTTGCTTTCACTGACATCAACAAGATACTGCTTGTATAAGAGGAAGTGAAGATTTCAGGGTCATATGGATTACCTCCCAGGGTACCAATGTAACTATTGAAGGTGATTACAGACTCTGATTTTTGTGGGCTCAAAAGATTGAAAAAATGTCATCCCCATCATCAACAATCTGAAGAAGAAAGAACTGGGAATCTGTAGACCTGTCAGCTTAATGTCTATATTGGACAAGGTCTTTGAATGCATTATTAGACAGTGTATATGTGAGCATTTGGGTAAGCCTACTATAAATAACGGGTCAGAATCAATTTTTCACAAACAAATTGTCATTTAACTTTTTCTTCTTTGATAGAGCTTCAAAATATAAGACATTCAAATATCAGATCACAGACTGTGTAATTGGACCACTCAGCCTTCTGAAGAGTACCTTCTGATATTTTCTGCCATACAAATGACAAAATATAGGCTATGTGCTGCCACTGTTAGATGGTCTCAGATTAAATTGCATGTCCACCCATGCTCAAAAAGTACTCATTAATTTTTTTACTTCAGTTTAGAAAGAACATGTTCCCATTCAACCATTCGTCACCATTCAACATTTTTATTAACAACATGGGCCAGAGAGTTAAAAAGTCAGATGACCTGAAGCTGGAAATAAAAAATATATATATAAAAAATAGACAGGTTTAAGCAGTGAGTAGAAAATAATGTGAAATTTAACAGAGAAAATGGTAAAGTTTTGCATCTGGGTAGGAAAAATGTAAGACACAAAGATGAGAAAGGCATCAGTAATACATTAAAAATAATCTGATTGTTTTGTGAACCACAAGTGAAACATGAACCAATGCAGGTAGTCCTCAACTTATGACCATAATTGAGCCCATATTTTCTGTTGCTAAATGAGACAGTTATGTGAGTTTTGTCACATTTTGCAACCTTTCTTGCCACAATTGTTAGGTGAAACACTGCAGTTGTTAAATTAATAACATGGCTGTTAAGTGACACTGGCTTCCCCTTTACTTTGCTTGTCAGAAAGTTGCAAAAGATGATCACATGACTCTGGGAAACTGAAACCGTCATAAATATGGTGCTGGTGCTATCCTTTAAAGCCCTGAATGGCTTGGGTCCGACTTATTTAGGGGAACATCTGGTGCCGGCCTCCCGCTGTCTAGTTCCCGCTGTCCACAGGGAGGGCCTTCTCAGGGAACCGACACCCAGAGAGTGCCATCGGTCTGGGCCCAGGAGTATGGCCTTCTCTGTGGTTGCACCCACCTGGTGGAACCAACTACCGCCGAGCCTTCGTATTGCTCCTGACCTCCATACCTTCCGTAAGGAATTAAAGATGCACTTGTTTGAGGTAGCCTGGCCTAGGGGGTTTTAAAATTAAATTTTTAATTAATTTTAAATTCAGGGTTTATTTAATTTATTTTAAATTGTACATTGTATTTATGCTTTTATTCTGCCCTGTAAGCCGCCCCTAGTCTTCTGAGAGGGGCGGGGTATAAATTTGATTAAAATAAAAATAAATAAATAAAAGAAATCATTTACCGATGTTTTCTCATTACAAGAATCTTATGAAATAGGATAGTCTGAGATAACGGTGGTTTATGATGCTAATGACTTCATAGGAGGAGAAAGTATTTTTCTGCTCAAGAAGCATATTTCTCTTCTGGAGTATTTATGAGATAGTTTCTCAGCAGTATCTATCAGACTTTTTTTTCCCCCCCCCACAACAACTACAACCTCTGAAGTGGGTTGGGCTGAAAGAGAGAGACTGGTACAAAGTCACCCCAGCACCTTTCATGGCTAAGCGGACATTTGTACTCCTGGTCTCCTGCTTTCTAGCCTGGTGCCTCAACTACTAGACCAAACTGAGTCTCATATTTCCTGTCAGAATGGAATATATCAGGGGTGTCAAACTGGATTTCATTGAAGGCCGCATCAAGGTTGTTTGACCTCAGAGGGCTGGGGATGGGTGGAGTGTGGCTGGGGGGGTGGTCATGGTGGGGGTAGCCAAAGGACATGGCCATGGTGGGCATGTCATGAGACTTGTGTTGGGGGCACTTGTGGTGACCAAGTGCTAAAGCAGGACTTCCCTGAAAACAGCAAAGGACTGGCCGACAGTGCCTCTGCCAGCAAAAATGGAGCTGGGTGTGTGTGTGCATGCAGCGATTGAGCTCCATTTTCACTGGCAGAGGGCTGCAGGAGGGCATCACAGTGAAAATGTGGCACAGGGGGCTGCACACAGCTTCCCAAGCTCCATTTTCACTAGCAGAGGCACTGCGGGCCGATCCTTTGCTGTTTCCAGACTGGCCCCATGTGCCAAATCTAAACACACCGCATGCTGAATCTGAGTTTGACACCCCTGGATGAAATGGTTAAACCTTTATATAAATTCGGCAATTGTTTTCTTTTATACCAGTTCACTTTTCTGATCTGCAGCTATAAAAACAATTCACTGCTGTCTGTAACACCTTAACAGCAGGTGGTACGTAGCTTCACTATTCTGGCCGTTTCTTTTCTACAATTTATCTGTCTGCTGCCACAATTTCCTAGCTTGATTTTACTTTATTCACTGCCACCTGGGCTTTATGTCTTTTTTGTGCAAATACAATTAAAACCAAAGACAGTGAGAGATGCAGACTTGTGGAGAGGGAGATAGTGGTTCTTAATTTGAAAGAAGAAAAACAGAAGTTGTGAAATAAGAGTAATCCAAAATGAATTCATCTCCGCTCGTTTTCATATGTTCCCCAACCACCTCTAAGCATATGCATATTTTATACCTAGATACATTTTCTAAGAAATTCCCTGACAGAGACAAAATTGTATAGGACTGACAGGAATAGCAGTTCTCAGTCTGGAAGAATTTGGGTTTATTTATTTAGTGACTGAAGTTACAATGGCAGTGAAAAAGTGACCATTTTTCACATTTTATGACTCTTGCACAATGCACATTGGCACGTGATCAAAATTTGAATGCTTGGCAGCTGATGTATTTATGACAGTTGCCATGTCCTGGGGTCATGCAACCTTCTGACAAGCAAAGTCAGTGGGGAAGCCAGAAGTCAGATTCACTTAACAATCGTATGACTATCTTTTAACAATTGCAGTGATTCACTAAACACCTGTGGCAAGGAAGGCCGTAAAATGGAGCAAAACTCACTTAACCGCCTTGCTTAGCAACAGAAATTATTGGTGCAATTGTGGTCATAAGTCAAGAGCTTCTGTCAAAAAAGACAAGCTGTTGTCCACAGCTGCAGGACTGAAACCACAACTGTTTACCATGCATTGCATGAATGAACATAAAAAGGGCGTGGCTCCAATCATGTTATTGCATACATCATCCTTACATTTCACTGACATACCATGGACATTGGGGCATATGTACAGGAAACACAGGATCATTTGTAAGACAAGAGGGCAGAACTGGTACACTCTTCCATTTGAAAAGTATAGCATCACTTAGCAGAGATTGAAATACTCTTTTCATTTTTTAAATACACAATATTTACATTTTATTTTTCCTAGTTTTCTATGCATTTTATTTTTTGCTGTGGGGAGGCTTTTGTGTTTGCCCAGATCACACTGGAAGTTGGGGAACTCAAAGTCCCAGAAGCCTTAGGCAGTAAAGACAATGATAGCGAGCGATGGAAAATGCTGCTTATCCTTGGAGGGATACAGATTGGTTCCTTACATGGTATTGCAAGGAGATAATAATATTAGTTGTTAGCTATTGGTGGTGCTGATTTACCCAGAGGACTTCATCAATCTTAATGTTTGCTACTTCCATTAATTTCTCAATACTGTCTAGTTAAATGGGATGTTGTGTAAACACCTATATTACTTTATGTTGTGTTGGAACAGGTGTGCATTAAAATACATAATTATTTCTTCATTAATTTACAGAATCTAATTGATTAACGTAACAGGGCTGAGACTCCTGGGGATTTGTTTCAGTCTGAAATTTAAAAAACCAACCAAATGTTTCCTTGTATTGTTAAATATTTGTATTGCTTTTTCATTTTAATATCAGTTATAATTAAAGTAGACTTGAATTTTAAATGGAATTCTGAGGGTTGTATTTTCTCCTATTACATTTAACTTGGTATATTAATTTGGCTCACCCGATTTAACAGTTTCAAAATTGTCATCCTGTTCTAAAATTCATCTGAAGGATGTTCTATTGCAGAATTTCTTAGCCCTTGCAATTTTAATCTGTGTGGACTTCCACTCTTGGGGGAATTCTGGGAGTTGATGTACAAACCGATATGTAATTTTCCCCAGTCCACGTTCTCTGGCCATTAAGCTGAATCCTGTTATGCCTACTCCTCATCCTAATGTTAGGACTATTTGATTTATACCCAACTTTTCCTTGCAACCAAAATCAAAACAGCTAAACAAATGTAGACATTAAAGTCTAATTTATATGCCTCCTGTCATGTCCAATTGAGCTAACTGTTCTTAGCATTTAGAAAGGCCTCAAAACATACTTTTAAAAATTGTTAATTTATTTATTGTGATATTAATTATAGCTTTATACTTGTAACTATTGGAAAACTTTGAAGCACAATAACAATCACATAGACATAGATCACATACAGTTGTCAACTCGTTTCTTTATCTTATGGCAGGGATGTCAAGCTCACGTCATCATGGTGGTGTCACATGATGTATCACTTTTTCCCCCTTTGCTGAACTGGGCATGGCTGTGGCCAGCATGAGTTTGACAGCCCTGTCTTATGGGAATAAATTCTTCCAAAAATCACTAAAAGGGTAAATTAATTGCAGTTTGGCCGAATACTGATGTATGAATACCTGAAGAATCTCAGTCCACCTAGCCAACTTAGAGACTTATGGTTGTGTCAAAGCACACTTCTTCGTAGTATGTTTGTTTGAACGATAAATAAAATTAACTAAGGTAGTATCCTCAAAAAGTTATGAATTCCCATATGTAAGTGTCTCCAGGTGAAGTGTTGAAATTTGTTCTAAATGAAAGACCAAGAATGTATGATGGACTTTCCTTACTAGGAGATCTGACAGTCCATCAGCGTGCCCTTCTTGTAAAAAGTAAGGTGCTATAAAATTGTGGTAGAAACAGTGAAATATGTTTTCATGCTGAACATGGTTTCTATCAATCAAATGGCTGAAAATGGGGGGAGCAGAGACAGCCTAGGCCATGCTTTTTGTTACTACTAAGATTTATTTTATTTCTTTTTCTCTCCAGCATTCTGGCAGCTATCATGAATCTTGCGAGAATTTGGCCTAGATCACAATGAGGATAAGATGAAAGGATGCTGAAGGTGCAACTAAGTGCAACTCATCTTGATGGGAAAGCTGCATATTTGGGTGCAGTTCAAGTGCAGTTGTAATCGAACGTTTCCAACCATTTATTTTATTTGCCATCTGGGCCAATCAATTAAGATTTGGATGGTGTACAATGAAGCAGACAACAACAAAATTCAGAAATGCAGTGAATTTATTTATTGAAAATAATGCAGTGGGTTAATTTGTTGTTTTAGAGCAGGGGCGTCAAACTCAATTTCATTTAGGACTGCATCAAGATTGTTTGACCTCGGGAGGGCTGGGGTGGGCATGGCCAGCATGATGTCACTCATGTCGGGGGTGCCTGTGGTAGCCCAAGGACTCTGCCAGTGAAAACAGGCTCCCGAGCTCTGTTTTCAGCTGAGACAGCCTCTTGCAACCCTCTGCCAGCAAAAACAGAGTTTGGGGGGAGCACATGTGGCCCTTGCAAGCTGTTTTCAGCTAGGATGGCCTCCTGCAACCCTCTGCAAGTGAAAATGGAGCACGTGGCCCTCCCAAGCTCCATTTTTGCTGGCAGAGACACCGGGGGCTGGTTGTTCGCTGTTTCCAGGGCAGCCCATAGGCCGGATCTGGCTCCTGGGCCTTAGACTGTTGGGAGAATTTTTTCCTTTTTGGTTTGTTCCTCACTTGGGTCAAAATGCCAGATACCATAATTCAGAAATCAAAAAAGTTTTATTTAGCAAGAAAGCCAAAGCATTTGAGTGTGACTAGCCCCTTGCAGAAAAAGAAAAAAAAAAAGGTGCAAAGCCATTTTATGGTCACTAGTGCACAGATATCTAGTTCTGGAATTTTAAAGTTTTACTTTCCTAATAAGAAATAGCCTAATTTCTCACTTTCTAATGGACATACCTTATCTCTGTGCTATATTTGTCCTCAGATTTCTTTCTAATCTATGTACAGATTATAGATCTAATCTTATAACTACTCATTTAGTGACCATTTGAAGTTACAGCAGTACTGAAATAAATGACTTATGATTGTTTTTCACATTCATGATTCACAGCATCCCCATAGTTACATGATGAAAATTTGGATGCTTGGCAACTGGCAAGTGGTCATGTGACCACCTTTCATGACCTTCTGACAAGCAAAGTCAATGGGGAAACCAGATTCACTTAACAACTGTTACTAGCGTTACTAATTTAACAACTGCAGTGATTCACGTAACAACCATGGGAAGAAAGTTTCTAAAATGAGATTTACTTAACAAGAGAGGTCAACAACTGTGGCAAGGAAGATCATACAATGGTACAAAGCTCACTTAACAACTATCTTGCTTAGCAGTGGATATTTCAGCTATGGCCATAAGTCAAGGACTATCTGCATATGACCTCCTTGACTCCATGTACAATACAGGAAGTTGCAATCCCTTTGTTCAGTGACCGCTCAAAATTATGGCAGCGCTGAAGAAGTGGATATCCAACCTGTCCTCAGAGTTCCAGCCATTGCAGTGTGCCTGTAGTCATATTAACTTGATACGGTTGCTTGGGTGCCCAGATCATGATTATGATGTCTCAGGAGACTATATCAGGTTACTACTATTTTCAACTATTTCCCATTGGCTTCCCACAAACAAAGCCAATGGGGAAGCCAGCAGGGAATGTTGCAATCCAGTAAATTGTTCTTGCCACATTTTCTCCCTATGAATCTGCTCAAGCTTTCAATCTGGAAGCATACTAGAATACTGCAATTAAAGAGCTTTGTATATGAAGCCTTTTGTATGTATTTTCAAATATCTGCTGTCTCACAGATACAGAACAACCACAGTAGCTACCGGTAGCATAAATATAAGTTTTGAATTTGGTTTTACCTTCCAAATAAATATATAAGAAAATCAAAATATGCCAAAGCTGTGATCCTAGAAAAAAGATAGCAGTCAAGCCAAAATTATCAAAAGCATGAAAATATTTATTGTATGACCTCTGGCTGCAATTTTGCAAAGTATTACTCTGAAGAAATATGTGTCCCCAACCATACATGGTAATATAGATCAGCAGCATGGAATGTTTTTTTAATAACTTAAAATGATTTGCTTTTTACTGTATGCTACCTAGACTCATGCTCTGTGAGATGGGCAGCTATATAAATTTGATAGACAAATCCTATCTTTAAATCCTATCTTTACTCTAGCTGAGGGTAAAAATACATTGGTTAGCCAGTATTTCATGAAACCAAGAGATAAAAATATAACCTTCCATCCCCGACCCACAATACAATCACAACAAACATGAAAAGCGGCTTACTTCCTATTATGGCAGAATACTTTAGCCTTATGGGCAGGAATTTGATAGAAAAATGCACCCCAAGTGCTATTTAGATAGACTTTACTGTATGTTTTATATACTATATAATATACAGTATACAATATAATGTATGTATATTGGGATGCAGTGGCTCAGTAGGTAAGACGCTGAGCTTGTCGATCAGAAAGGTCGGCGGTTTGGTGGTTCGAATCCCGAGTGCTGCACAACGGAGTGAGCTCCCGTTACTTGTCCCAGCTTCTGCCAACCTAGCGGTTCGAAAGCATGTAAAAATGCAAGTAGAAAAATAGGGACCACCTTTGGTGGGAAGGTAACAGCGCTCTGTTTAGTCATGCAGCCACATGACCAGAAATGTCTTCGGACAATGCTGGCTCTTTGGCTTTGTAACGGAGATGAGCAAAACGACTAGCACGTATGTGCAAGGGGAAACCTTTACCTTTACCTTTACCTTTACCCAACACAGAACACAGTGATACCCTTTATCTTCCTTGCCAATCATATTCCACTGCTGCATGGGAACAGTGGCATATAGCTACATACTGTTTCTTAATGCTTAAAGCAAGTGGAGACCTATACCATGCAGCCCATAGAATTATTTCTACTTGGTATAACTCCCAACTGCCTAGGCTGGCATGGCCAGTGGTGAGGAATGCACCACTGTGCAGCTCTGCAGAATCTTAGGGTCCACTGCAGTGGCTGCATATTCAGCAAACGCTTGCAAGGAGAAACAGTGAGTCATTGCTAAGCTGTAATTCATGGTTTACAAATCATCCTGATAGAGTACATACATTGTACTCAGCCTTGAGGTGACTTCTGCCATTCTGGTTTAAACCATTAGAGCTTGTTGGATAAACCAGGTGTAGACAAGTACTGCCTTAGTGTAGAAAAGAGTAAATGTCATTGTCCCACTGTATTCTTCTACTAATTTTGAGGTGGGAGTGTAATCCCTAAAACAGTCTTTGGCCAATAAAGAAAAAAAATCACAAAGCACTATAGCCAGAAGGAATGGCCTTGAGGAACAGGAAGAAGAGCTGCTACCAAAACAACAGTCATATAAAGGAGGACAGAGTCCAGGGCAGGCATGGAACCTAAGCAATTGTTTCAATGAAGATCTCCTCAAAAATAAAAAAGGGAAGGGAAGTGCATTCAGACTTGAAAGATTCTGTTCTTGTAGTTTTGCAATAGAAATAGCAGTGTAGGAGATGAGCAACTTGAGCCCGAGGGAGCGGTCAAAGGTGTCATCAGTCATGAGTCTCTTCACACCCACAAGAGATCTAATTCCAGCCCACCTTCTACTCTTATCTACCATTTACTTGGGTCATTAATAGTTCAGATTCTTGCAGGTAGCTGAGGCTTGCAATAAATCTTTATACCCATTTGAACAGCCTGAATCTCCTGATTTCCCTGGCCCTTGACAATGACCTAATCTAATCTGCCCTGAAGGCCTGGCAACCCAAAACTGGGGCGGGGTGCCCCACCAAAGGTGGTCCCTATTTTTC
>JANHFQ010003492.1:67014-78583 GCA_032468035.1 Aparallactus werneri
TGATGCCTCGACTTATACACAAGTCACTAACTTTTCCCAGTTTTCATGGGTGAAATTAGGTACCTTGACTTATATTCAGATCGACTTATATTCGAGTATATACGGTACATACTATTACATTAATTCTTCACACAAAATCTGAAGTGTTGAAATAAAAGGAAAGCAGAAAAAGAGGAAGTAAAAGAGTAATAAGAGAAAATACCAGGCTGGCTCTTTTAACTAAGAATAGATTTCCTGACAGAAAAATTAACCAGGGCAACGATTTGTTGTGGATGCTGCAACACTGGAGGTTTTTAAGACGAGATTGAACATCTATTTTAAACTGTCATTGTAATATGGGGTTTTATATTATTATATGTTTTAGCTTATTGTACGCCGCCCTGAGTGCCTTGGGATTGGGTGGTATAGAAATTTTATTAAAATAAAATAAAATAAAATAAATAAATAAATAAATCTGTTTGTCTCACATGGGCTAGGGTCTCCTGCTTGAGGAAGGGATTGGAAGGGGAGACTTCCAAGGTCACCTCCAACATATTTTGGGGGAAATCAACAGTTTGCCCACTATTGATATATTATGAATGTTTGGCAATTTCCAAGTTTAACTGAAGTCTTTCAGGAAACTTTGCTTATATAAAGGATGGATGATTAGAAAAACAATCCAAAAAATGTCCCATGGCAAAGGGGAATCTTTCAATGTAAATAAAATATTTTCTATGGAAATCTCCCAATTCCGGTCAGTTCAGTTTTCCAGAAAAGTAGTATCACCCTAACCCAGTGTTTTTCAGCCTGGGCTGTTTTAAGATGTGTGGACTTCTACTCTCAGAATCCCCCAGCCTGCTTTGGGAATTGCAGTCCACACATCTTAAAGCAACCCAGGTTGCAGCACTGCCCTAGTCCTAGCCCTTGTTTAATTTATGGCTTACGGAAGGAACATTCCCTCCTTTTTATTAAAACAGAAAAGCTGTAACAATTATTTTCATAATTAACTGGCTCTCCAAATTAGCATCAATTACACTATGTAATCATGA
The DNA here is from genome assembly GCA_032468035.1 of Aparallactus werneri. Classification (NCBI taxonomy): domain Eukaryota; kingdom Metazoa; phylum Chordata; class Lepidosauria; order Squamata; family Lamprophiidae; genus Aparallactus; species Aparallactus werneri. The sequence continues at coordinate 68,043 of JANHFQ010003492.1, forward strand.
TTAAGATTATGCATTAATCAACAGCTCTAAGTTGGTGATTAGGTTCTTTAATGACTTGCAAAAAACTTGCACAGAGGTCTGAATGGCTGGGTGAATACAACTGTCTCACAACGAAGTGGGGGGGATGTGTTAGCAGAAGTCCCAGGATTTGAAACTCTCCAAGACTTTGAGTCAAGGACTTCAGGCCCAAGAAAGTTGTTGGGGAAGGCAAAGAATCAAGTCTTGTATACGTTCTTGATTGATCATGCCAAGATTGCTGCACGAACAATGACTTACTCTTCACTTCGTCGAGCCATAAAAACTTGGCTCTGTCAACGAGTCTGAGGATAGCGAGACCTTAGAATTAGGAGCTGAGGCTACTTTAAAGCACGTTATAACTGCGGTAATTTTTTAGTTATTTTAAAATTTTAATGTTTTCGATTTTTATTGTTGTGAACCACCCGGAGTCCCCTGGGAATGGGGGGAATTATATAACCTTTTTATATGCGATGGACTTTGGTCTCTAATTTGTTTTATCAAATTTTCATCATTTTTCATTATACCAGTTTTCTGATCTTCTTTCCATCTAGTTTGTAACTGTCCAAACTGGAACCAAGTCTGTACTATCTTTTCTTCTTTTAACACATTTAAAGGCTTTAACTGCAATGTATTCCCTTCCATTCTAAGAAGCTCTTTATATGTAATCACATCTTGTTTTTGTTCAACACTTATATTTTCTATTGCGTGTCTAGGTATTGCCCATATAGGTATTTTATAATTTAGCTTATATTGATATTTTTTCCAGACTTGCAACAGAGCACTCCTTAATATATGAGTCTTAAAAGCATTATGAAAATGCAGTTGTATTGATGTATTGGGCATATCAACATATCTCCTTAACTTCCACACAAAATTGTTCTACTAACCTTTCTTAAAGGAGATGGCAGGGACATTTTTTGCTGTAATTTTGTCAAGGATGCCAAGAAAATTAAACAGTTAGTATATATTCCTTCTCCACCTTCCCTTCATCTTTTGTTCTTCTTTCCAGTTGTTCATATCCTCCTTTGCCTATTCAGATATCTGACAACCCTACATACATCAAAGCAATGACTATATTTAGTAGACACATCCTTTTTTTTTCTCCTACTTTGTAAAATAATTTTATAGCTGTTATGGTTAGCTGGCCAAACACAAAAATGCAGCAGTTGTCAATGTGGATGATGTAAAATATTTATTTATTTATTTTATTGTTAAAAATTATATGCCACCCACCTCCTTGAGGACTCAGGATGGCTGTATCTTTATCTATATGTTTCATAAATAATGTAACACATGGCAATTTAAATGATTTCTCACTAACCTATAGTATATCTACAGACTAAAACTAGCTGTATCACTGAACTTTATTTATTTATATATCAGATTTTGAGACTGCCCATCTACTTCACAGAACTGCTCTCAGAACAAGTGTCTACATTCCTTAAGAGGAAGAACTGGCAGGTAGAAAGAGGTAAACCAACTGCCAGTTAATATTTGGACTTTGAAAAATGATTTTGACAATATTTTGCAGCAAAGCTTAAGAGAGACTGAAGTCTTGAATAAACTTAGGAGTGTAGACTGAGTATTAGAAAAATAACTGACAAAAGGACAGGAAGCAGAGAAGGAAATATGTGAACACTAAAATATTATAGAAGTAGTAGGACTCCTATGGTGATGGATTTTTGTTGCTGTTTCCCTATTGTGGCTGAAATAGAAACAATTTCCACAGCAATTTACGAGAAATGCAGAGGGCAGAAAGCTGAGAAAATAGCATTTCAAAAGATAAACGTAGTGAAGAAGGAGGAGGAGGAAATTCAGGTTTTCTGGGTGTTTAATTTTGAATACATTTTAGCATATCACTTGCAAAATAAATCTGTAGTGTTAATTTAGGGCTGTATGAATGAGATAGTAGGTACACATTTGATGTTAGGGTCCCATATTCAATAAACTGCCCTATACATAGACTTTTCTAGTCTGAAAACTAATTGAGACCTTCAAAATCTGTAACTTGAAAATCCAAAATGAAAAAAAAAAGATAACTGTTCTTCTTCAGATTGAGTGTCAGTATTTGCCTAAACAATAATTTCTTAAGGCATAGAACTATCTTTATTTGTTCCATTATTTCCTTTATGGTCTCAAATTGAAGTCCAAGTCCTATGAACATACAGAACTTCAGTATATCCATGCAACATTTCTTTTTCACAAGTTGTATTAATTCTCATAAGCTCCCAAGTGCAATTCAAGGTTTTAATTATATTATTACCTATCAAGTTCTTCATATTTCAGGGCTAAATTATATTCCGAACATTCTGTCTCCCAGTCCTTTCTATCAAATGATATCATCTGTTGGAATCCACAAACTTTTGTGACATAGCACCTGCACCAGGAACAGAACACTCCCCTACAGACACTCAATTGTCGTAAGGCTTTGAGATTCTGAATTATTCCCTAGGAAGTGGGCTGGGTAAGTCCCTCTTTGAAGAAAAGAGCATGATGTGTTGTTTTTATTCTTACTACTACTACTACTACTACTACTACTACTACTACTACTACTACTACTGTTTTATGGTTGCTTTTTTAATTAGTTGTTAGCCACCTGGTAAGTATCCATGTAAAATGAATGAATGAATGAAATAATAATGAAATGAAATGAAATGAACGAACAATAGTTTCTTGAGTTTGCCATCCCTGCATTATCACCTGTCTGTGTTATGGATGTCTTGGAGTTTCTATTTTTCTTTAAAATAACTACTTTTTACTTGATTTTTGATCACTAATTTTTTATGTCCTTTTAGTGTAAATACAGCACATCTTTCCTCCCTTTTATTATTGTGACAAACATCGGTCATAAACATTATTACTCAATCATTAATGCTTCTGGGAAGCTTCATGTTTATTGTTTTTTAAAAACTGAAAGGTTGTTGTTGTTTTCAGATTAACTCTTCACTCCATTCATCATAATTACAAATAGCTCTGACAGTGGCAGAGGCCCAGAGTCCATGAGGAGGTGGGCGGCATATACAGTAAATTTTAACAATAAATAAAATAAATATGCAATTTTATTTATTTATTTAGCCCATTTAGATAGCTCCATTTCACATAGTAACTCTGGGCAATGTATAAAATAAAACCAACCAAACAAATTAAAAACAATTAAGACTACAACCAAAACAATTTCCAGGCAAATAGTACCTACATCATTCCTGTTTTGCTGGATCTGATAGGACAGGGAGATATAACTGGGGAGAAGTAGGCTCCCCATAAAGGTTTATGTCATGTTACATAAATATTGTACACATGATCCCTTGTGGGACTGCACATTTTTGTTTTATAAATTGACTTGGAAAATTTAACATTGGTAAAAGTATGTTTGTCTCATCATAGAAATAAATAACAACATCAATTCTTCCCTGTTTCTAATACGTTAGAAAGATAACTCTCTTAATCCCCATCCCATATGTTTTATAATAACCTTGTTATCAGGAGAACAATAACATCAATGAAAGAGGCATAGAAGCATTATAAAAATAAGAACATCATTGTTTTTATAGAACCATTTCATAGGTCAGCGGGTGTTAATGACAATATGAAGGATGAGGGACAGGGAAAATGCACTTCTGAACAGGTTGCCTGCCTGCCCTCTTCTCTCTTTGGGGTCCTTCCACAGGAGACTGAAGTGTATTGGCCCAAGAAAGGTACAAATGTTTCCAGGCTGAGTGAAAAGAATTGTCACCAGAGACTCTGATCTTTTTAGCAGTTGATGCACAGTAGCACTACATAATAAATTTTCAGGTGAAATAACTTCAGGATTTATTGCACTAGAATTATCAGAAAAACTAAGAGTCCTAAGAAAGGTTAGGCCTCTTACTCCTCATATATTTCCTATTATTCATGATTACCCACTTAGCATTTTATAGCTGTCTGGAAATGACTTTTAACTGCTAAAGTTAAAAACAAATGATAAAAATAAATCTTGCTTCTCTTCCCTATCTCCCCTCCATATTAGCTAAGATAATAAGGTAAAAATTCTCAGAAGCAGGGCTACAACATGGAAGGATTACAGTTTTCTTATTTGCCACACCAAATTCAGGTCAGACATATTTTAGTCAAGTTTTAAGACTCCATGAAGATTGAAGGATAATATAAATGTGTGAACTAATACTGGAAACTTTGAACACATTTTCAAAGGTCGGTACCTCAGTATAGATTAGTTCTTATACCAGGCCTTTTGTTGGGGTTCACTCACTGTCGTTGCTAAGGAGAAGAGGGAAATGAGATGGTTGAGCTCTTCCTTTAACACATTTCTTAACCAGAACTGTGTTTTTCCTCTCTAAATTTACTCATTAAAACACATTTTCACCTAATCTCTGTGAAGGTATTGCATCCAAACCCCAGAATTTATACTTAAAATGTTCTGTGGCAAAATACCCATCACTGAAACATTTGGCACATGTTTATCATAAGTAGCTCTGAGGCAAGAGGAAAAGGACACAGCTACATGGCCATACTATCTTCATTTAGTGGAATAATTGGACAGGGTGTCCATTACTGAGAAATGAACTGGAAAATAGGCATCTTCAGGAATTACATAATTACTGAGGTGACATTATTGTGCAAATAGTAATTATCCCAAATTTTATAATAATGTAAAACAAAGAAAATCAATCTTCTGAAATATAAACCATTTAGGATATTTAGATCAAATTTTATTTGATGATGCCCATTATTATTTTGCTTTTGAAGTAACTAATATTGAGGCAAGGGTAGTAGATTAAAAAGGAGAGGATGTAAAGAAGTTAAAATGTAAGAAAAGAAATGTACCAGTTCTATTAAAATCATCTGCCCAAGTCAGTTCTATGGTAGAACATGGAAAAATTCTAGAATTGATTTTTAAATTGATCCAACAAGTTATATGTCTGCAAGAACAGCCATAGAAAATAAAATGCAGATTAATTAACAAGAAAAAAAATTGTGAGTCAATCAAAGGACTCACAGATAGTAGTGACTAAGGAATTAAAGAAAATAGACATAGAAAAGCTAATAGAAAATTAAAAGCAAATTTAAAATGTTAAGGCTACTTGGACATGTCTATGTTTTAGGCTAGAACTTGCTGAAAGTATAAAGCCTTTACGTTAAGAAATACCATTGTTTAGATATTACAATGTGCAAATAGAAGCAGGATCTCTCATACTGGAATGCCACCAAGCTACATTTCATGAATGGAACCAGAAAGCAGGTGTATTATTCAGATGTCATTCATCAACCATTAGAAAGTGCTTTGTTGTGAATGCAGGAGAGTGGTTCTTGGTTGCCCCTAAGTGACAAGGGTGAAAGGGAGGAATGATTGAAAGAAAAACCCACTGAAATAAGAAGTTATTTATTTTGTCAAACAAGATTTACTGCTTTACAGTTAGCTCCTTAGCAGAGTTGCAATGGATCAAGGCTCTCAGATAGATGCCAGTGAGAAGACTTTAATTCCTTTAAGTGGTCACTTCTTTTTAGAGACTACGAAATATTCTGCACCTAGTTCAGACTAAGGGGTGTAATAACAATAGAGATAAGGTTGAACTGTTGGATTGCTGATGTTTTGTGTGGCTGGTGATGTCTCATTACTAAGTAATTCATTTATGCACTGATGATACTACCTAGCTTAATAATGTAATATCTTTACAACCACGCTCGGTGATTACCAACAACCAAACAGTTCAATCTTGAGTTATATATATTCTCTACTATTGGAAATAGGAAATACTGAGCAAGTTTTGAATGACTTGCTCATAGAGTTTAAAGAATCATATTTTCTCACTATAGAGTATTCATTTTGTTTTACTGCACTATATAGTTGTCGAGTCAGTGTTGGTAGCAGAATTAGCTACAGTGCAGGCCCAGGAGATTTTAAGTTGACAAGCCATCAGAACATAACAGCCTGCTTTTTGGAAGCTATCCAAAAATGTTCTATCGAAAGCTCTTCTGGAAAGGCTTCAAGAGTTGACAATGCTAAAGGCTAATTAAAGAGGGCTTGGCAATCAGTACTGAAGATTCTCTTATCGGGCTTTATTATATGTTGTATACAAATATTCTTGGTCCTATCATTTTTGTTCAGTAGTAATGGTTTAACATGCCAATTAATTCACACCATGAATTAATTGGCAGCAATTTCAAATATTTCACCATTTTGAACAAAATAGGTGATATTACCATATATACTTGAGTATAAGTTGAGTTTTTCAGCCCCCAAAATGGGCTGAAAAAATCACCCTCCACTTATACTAGGGTCAACTGATTTTTGGAGACCTAAGGTGATGCCTGGGCAGCGCATGCCAAATGTGCTGTGTGGGCATCAATTTAGATCTGAAAATTACCTGTTTTAGTTACAGTTGGCCATTTTGAATATTTAATTTTTTTTATTTTTATTTATTTATTTTGCTGGGCCCTCCCAGCAAACAGCCGTGCTGGTACAAACAGAGCAAATAAAGGTGGCTATAGGCTGCAGGTGGGTGGGAGAGCCCAGCAAAAAAAAATTCAAAAAATAAATTCATTTTTTTTTCAAAATGGCTGACTGGAACTAAAACAGGTGGTTTTGGGGGGACTTAAGGTGATGCCCATGCAGCGTATGTCAAACACACTGTGTGGGCATCAATTTAGACCTGAAAAACAGCTGTTTTGGTTCTGGTTGGCCATTTTGAAAAAAAATATGTTATGAATTTTTTTTTGCTGGGCTCTCCCATCCACCTGCAGCCTATAGCTACCTTTATTTGCTCTGTTTGCAGAAGCACAGCTTTATTTTCTCTGTTTGCTGGGAGGACCCAGCAAAACAAATTTAAAAAAATAAAATTTTTAAATATTCAAAATGACCAACCATAACTAAAACAGCTGATTTTCGGGTCTAAATTGACATTTGGCATGCGCTGCACAGGCATTACCTTAGGTCCCCAAAAATCAGTCAACCTGAATATAAGTCAAGGGTGACTTTTTCAGTCCATTTTGGGGGCTGAAAAACTCAACTTATACTTGAATATATACGGTACATGCAACATATAGACAAGCGTTCCATAGGAATGCAATATTTAGATATGGCATGATCATTTTTAAAATGGAAGTAATAGCAGATCCTTGGTGTTCTCTGAGCTCATACCCAAACTTGGTAACATTATCAGTTTCTTGGATGAGAAGCAAAACATTTTCTTCTTTTTCCTCAAAACAAAAACAAAAATAAGTCCAGTTGCCTTTTGAAGAAAAAAGCACCTTTGAGACAACTAATGAACCTGAATGACTGAGAATCTCCACAGACATTATCAGTGTTAGTAAAAAGTGAAGTTTGTTCTCAGTTTATATTCTAGTCATCTAGTGGCTTGCCCTATCAGTGTTGGTGGAGCTGGCCTTAGCAATTCTTTGGTTGGGCTATTTACTGTTTACTGTTGACTTGATTGGCCATTCGTTGATTGGGATATTGTTTGCTTCTTGACTGTTGGTCTGATATTAATCTTGGAGTTAATCTATGCTCATCTGGGTGTTGATTGCCGGTGGGGAGGTGCTTTGGTCTTTTTTTTTCCTTTTTCAACCCTGAGCTACAAATAGACTCTTTTGCTGGAAGTAATAACTACTACTGAATAATATATGAATATGGTAATCTTAATAGGTAGGGAGAAACAAATAATCCATTCTTCTCCTGCTTATCGCTATAGACCCCAGGAGGGGTGAAAAGTTAATTTTTCCATCCCTGCCTACCAAATAAGCTTTTGTGTGTTTTACAGTATTCAATATGCATACTATTTTACTCCAACCAATCCTGGAGGACTCACAAAAGTATATAATATAAACACAGCATTAACCCAAACAGTGCACAAAACCGTACAATATACTCACATAATGGCAATCCAATAACAAAGCAAAAATAAAATGTAATAAATGGGGGGGGGTCCCATCTACTCTACCCCCAGGAGCTGGGCAAAGAGTTAAGTCTCTAAGGAGTACCATCAGGGTGGAAGCCATATGAATCTTGGGACAGCTCATTCCAGAAGGCAAGCACCTGCTTTTAAAGAGGCCAATTGAGTAGGACTTATCTCCCTATGGGGGAAAGTGGCACCAGCACACCAGAAGGTAATCAGAGAAAGATCTGTTTGTGGCAATGGACTGATGCTAACATTTTCCAATATTAGATCATGTCATGAGCACCCCAAGACTAAAACCAATGTAGCCACATGCAGCCACTGGTATATATTAGCCAATGGATGACTTGGGACATGCCAGGGTTGCCATGGAGGCCATGAATTACCCTGGATTCAATATCACAAAGTGACAAGTTGAAGTTTCCAAGCACCAGAAATCAGCTCGTGTGAACTGTACTCTTTTTTTTAATGTGCAAAAAAAAGTCATACTTTTAGGTTGGGATGGGAAAGTCAAAGTGTTCCCAAAATGTTACCTCCCTTCATTCAATTCTATAAGATAATGACTGTTTCTGATACAGAGGAACAATAGATACACATGAAACTGCCTTGGCCTCCCTAAGGTTGATTTGTTCATTTATTTCTTTCAGATATATTGTCACAATGAATTCACTTGAAAAATGCTCATTGTTGAATATCTTCTGCTTTGGCATCTCTGACTTATAGAGTTCACGGGCAATTACAAAATTTCTCACTGAAACAGAACACCTCTGTGTATTTGCTAGAGTTGCTGTAAGAAATTAATCTAGTTGTTTTACTAATACAAGTTTATGGGCACCTATGGGAGCAGACTGTAAATCATGCAAAAACGTTATCAATATTAAAATGTAATTGTGCATTTTTGAAATGTCAATTAGAAAGAGTACAGAAAGCTCTATATTTAATTAAAGAATCATCAGCTGAGGGTTTTTTTTAGGTTAAGTCAAAATCTCTCTCCCCACAGAAAGAATTTCCTAATATTCTTCCCCCAACATTCTTTTCCCCCCAGAATACTTTCTCCTTGAGAAATATTGTGGTATGCAATATTTCCTTGTTACCTGACCTCACATCACTGTCAGAATCGAACGCCTCTCAATGAACAGTGAGTTAGCCTGCAATACTGCATTCTAACCATTGCGCCACCATGGCTACTATACAATGTGTACAATGTATAATACAATGTATTCAGGTCTTCCTATCTATTTATGAAACAACTTTCCAGGCATTTTTTTGTTTCTGTTTTTCATATCATATTTCATGTGGTCATTGTAAGCTTCTTCTGACCGTTGAAACATAAAGTGTAACATTACAAAGATAGATGGGAGAGGGAGAGGGAGAGGGAGAGGGGGGGGGGAGAGAGAGAGAGAGCATCTGCAGGTAGTGCTTGGCACACCGTCTCTAGGCCATCTTGCTCTAATGTTAATGATTTTCCATCACCAAATCCTAATATTTCTGTGTAAATAAGATGGGATCAGTAGAGAGATATAACTACCATATGTTGCTATTGGCAAAAATCTGGAGGTGGAATAAGTTCCTTGAAGCATAGCAAAGGGATTTTAAAAAGGCAACAGCTGAGGAATTTATTTTACTTTGTCCTTCCTTTTTTCCCTCTTGCCTTCCTTCTATACATTCATATGGCTGCCCATCTCACAACAGCAACTCTGAGTAGCTTACAGTATTTAGAAACAATGCAAAAGATAATAAAAACAGCAACATGTGCAGCAGTTGTATTAGGAGAAGGAACCAAGGGATTTACAGCTTAAGACAATTGGTTCACTCCATCCAATAGAAAGACAGTGAGCCTAAACTACTGAGTAAATTAAAAGAGCATAAAAACATCAGAAGAACATAACAGGGCTGTTAGATTAGATAACCATCTGATCTAGTCATTCCAAGCTGCAAAATTTAGAAAACTCACAAACAGTATTTGAGGGTGATAAATATAATCCATTGCTGCTTCCTAGCAAATGGCATTTGAGATAAGTTGCTTGCGATAGAATATAGACATCAAGACTAGATACATCATCTTCAATGAAAACATTTAGTCTTTTTTGAAACCCAATTAAATCAGAGGCCACAAGCAGCACACAAATTAGTGCTCTTGATACTGTGTAATATATAGTGCTTAAATTTTATTCTTTGAAATGTTTCCTGGTTCTATTTCTATTTATGATGGAGTATTTCAGTAGTAGATTTTCTTTCCATTACAAAGAAATGAGTATGTTTTTTCATGCCCATTCAGAATGGCTATGCCCTAGTTCCTCAGGTTTATTATTATGTTGTTACACAGCATGACTCTCGAGGGGATGAAATCTTTTTTCATTGTTAATTAATCTTGATAAACACTATGCCCAAACAACAGTTCTATACACGTGCTAGTAAAAAATGGATGATGCAAGGAATCATCTTCTCTTCTTTTCTCATTCCTTGCAATCAACTCAACATATCATATTTTTCGGAGTATAAGACGCTCTGAAGTATAAGACGCACCCTGCTTTTGGGGAGGAAAACAAGGGGAAGAAAGTGTATAATCAATCTGACTTGATTACTCAATATCCAAATCCAGAGTTACTGACATGATTATGCTGGCCACATACA
>JANHFQ010003494.1:114363-124710 GCA_032468035.1 Aparallactus werneri
CACAATTCTCATGACTTGAAAGTGAATCCCACCAAATTGCATGGAGCAACCACCCCCCCCTCCATTGCTTGTAACATTTCGACTTCTGCCTGGGGAGGGGTGGGGTGGGGGAGGAGGAGTCGCAGCTGCAGTTAGAATAGTCCACGTGTTCCAGCTGAGGCGAGCTCGAAGTGGGAAGCGGCCGCTAAACCTTATGATGAATCCCCACTCCCACCCCTACCCCATCCCTTTAAAAAGCGCCCTTGCCTGAAAAGAACGCTTGGGCGGTAAAAACAAAGGCACAGGAGCCGGGGGAGTGACCGTGGGAAACGAAGAAGGGAAAAAACCAAAACAAAAAAGTCTTCCTTATGGGGTGCCGAAGTTTGCTTTACTCTGCCTACGATGCTCTGAGTTCCCCACACTTTCACTGGCCTGCGCTGCGGCTTCCTCCTCCTCCTCCTCCTCACCTCTTTCCCTCCTGGCTTGCTCCTCTCTCTCTCCCTTCCTGCTTTCCCCTCTTTCTCGCTCTTTCCCTCCAGAGGTGCCTGGAAGCCTTGAGCTGATAAGGAAGACGGCGGCAGTGGCAACGGCAGGAGCGTGCGTTGTGTTGTAGCCGCCGCGAAAGAGGGTGGGGGGGAAAGAGACAGAGAGAGAACCGCCCCAGGTGGGAGTGATTGGTGGGGCTGCAAAGGGCAAACCCCGTCACAAGCGCACATCTCCCAATAATAACACCGCTAATAACAGTAATAAAAGTTCCCGGCGGGGTCTATTTGAGGCGGTCCCCCTTCTCCCCCATTTGGTTTGGTTTTGTTTCTCACAGCAGCTGGTCTCTGCAGTCTTTTTGATCAGGTACTTTGTCATGGTGAAAGGGAATCTAAGGAGGTGATTATGTACATGCAATGTTTTTCTCAAGTTGCAAATCTATTATAGTAATAGTATTCCATTTCTATGAAGAACTCTGTGAATAATACCTGGGAAGTTCTGTCTTGCAGCCAAAAGCAGAATGAGTGAGTCCACTTGCCCATCTAGTTTTCAATGTAAATGGTGCTTCTGAAGTTGTCTTTAAGATGTTTTATGGTATTTTTAAAGAAAATATTTGATAGACAGCGCTATCCAAAATATCAAACTTTTAATAGAGGTTAGATATTACAAACATCATTGAAAGTAAACCCCACTTCCTATGAGCAGGAAATTAGGTAAGGGCTGAAGCTGTACTCATAACAGCAACTTCTTTAAATAATAGATTTATATTGTTTTAATGTTTTACTTTTCCTAGTTATCTTATTATAAGCTTCTCTAAGCCTTCTTGGCATACATTTATTTTTTGGAAAAAAAGCAAAATAATAAAAAGCCTATGACAAAACTAAATGAACATTTACCAAAATATTAATGTCTTGCCTAATTATACATTTTAAATGCCTTCAGTGGGACTTGGGAAAACAAAATGTCACTCAACAGCCTTCCCTATATGTTTCTTAGCATGAAACTGTAGCCTTGAAGATTAAAAAGAGATAATTCCCTTGATTCCTCTCTATTTATCCATAGATAGCTGTAAGCTATCATTTATAAACAGTATTCTGGCAGGGAACTCAGGATACTAGATGGCAGGGATAGAGAACTTGTTAAGACCACCTTGCCTGAAAACCTGGCTGTTGACATGCTGGTGACAGGGACTCGAGCAAGTTGTGTCAAAGGGAATAATTCTAAAGGAAGGACAACAGAAACTTGTCGCCTCTTTGTACACATTTACAAACAGGGCTTTCCAGAGTATTAAGCCTAGTTAAAGCTGCCCTCTGGATAAAGAGTGGTCTGAACAGCCTCAGACAAGCTCAGAAGACAAACAGATGCGACTATGGTCCCTGGCATTTGGCAAGAACACTCATTGTCACTAAGAAGTATATAAGCCTCGACAGGGCATCAGCTGTACAACTGTGAAGCAGGCCTGCAAGTATCACAGTGGCAATAGAATTGTGGCAAAGGGGGAAAATTGGCTGGAAAAGCCAGACTAATGTGAATTTACATGAGCAGACCAAACATGTACTGCTTATTCTCATATCTCTTTCACTAAGCAAAACAACAGAAGATTGAGGATATATATTCATATTTAAACATTTAATTATTTATATTAAATATATATAGTTTGCCCTCCTAAGTGACAAATTACAAGAGTAGATGTAATAAATGATAAAATTCTGAGTCATGAGGAAAAAAATTATGAGACTGAAAATGTATTAGTGGCCATTTTTTAAAAAAAGATGATTTATGTATGTATATGCTGTCTGATACCAACACAACTGCTTTCTTCCTTTTTGAATATCTATTTCCATTATAATTTAATTTCATACTTTATTATGTTGCACAGCAAATATATCTTGTAACTTTCCCAAATAATTCTTACCAGCCACTGTACTCAAATTAAAAGAGAGAATATAGTTGTTTTAATTTTTAGAATCTCCTAAACTATACATGACCTTGAAATGTTACTAACCCTACATCTTTTAATAACTACGAACACTATTATAATTGATCAATGAGGACTGAATCTATTACAAAGAGTTCACTTTGACACATTCCACTTTACTTCCCTAGGATACTGTGGCTCTGAAGTTGTATTATTAGAAGAGTAACCTCTATACTGTATATGCCAATTAAACAGCACTTTTGAAGTAGTGAGTTTTATTTAAAATGAAAACTTTAGAAAAGTTATTTATGACTTTAGCATATGGGAAAACCACCATATGCTAAATTCGTACAAACCTCAGAAAGTAGCCTGTAAAGCTCCTCATTTGATTAATGATTATGTGCCATCAAGTTGTTTTCAACTCTTTCCGACCACACAGATAGATTTGTCCATGATAATCTATCCCTAACCTGTTCTTTCCTATCTCCCAACTTTGACATAATTTTATTCGTAGGTTTTCTTACTCTAACACAATAGGATAATGGACACCAACCAGAAAACTGGTAAAAACTCAGCATTTTTCAAATTTGACAACTTTGAGAGGTATGGACTTTATCTCCCAGAATTCCTCAGTCAGCAATACTGTTCTACCTTATAATGATTATGCAATAATCTTAGAAACAGAATATTATAGCTTTTGTTCTCCTGTAGGTTTACAAATAAAGATTGATCACTAATTTGTCTGGGATAGTCTCAGAATTCTGTCTTACACAGGGAATGAGACTAGGAGACCACAACTGCATGCTTTTAATAAATAAGAAATATATTAGTACAAATACAAATGGTAACACATCTTCTGATACTGATATGGATAGATAAAATTAAGATTTTAAATTTAAAAATGTAGAAAGTTACTTCAATAAACAAGGCTACTTTCCTTCTTATAACTTTAAATGTTCCTATTTGTATTCCTATTTGTATTCCATCAAAACTAATGATTTCTTTCCTAAAAAGTGTTGGGGATGATATTGTTATTCTATATAATCATACCTAATATTCTAGTGTTTTCCACATTTAATTAGAAAAAAGGCAAAATTAGTTTTTTTTAAAAAAAAGCATATTATCATGGTACCTAATTCTTTAAAAAAATCACAAGTTTTTTATCATATGACACCTGGACTTTACTGGAATGTGAAATTTACTGAAAAAAACTGAAAATAGTGTTTATCTTATTCATACACAAGAACTTTATGTATCAATAGTATTTCTGAACAACTGATTTAAAAAGGACTGCATTGCAATGAATTGCATCTTAATTTATTTTCCTTGTATATTTTTTCAAGAAGCAAACTCCAATACTTGTTCTTACCTTGTTACCTAGAGTCTCACCTAACCAAAATCATGAAAATAGGAACAAGACCTTGGCACACTATCAATGACTTCCTGCAGATGGCTCTAGAACCTTTTGGGTTTTTTTCCTTCCTTTTCTCTGCTATTGGATAGTCTTGATAATAGTATCAGATACAGCTTTGAAAAGATAAAGGGCTATCCCCAAACCATCCCCAAAATGATTTTTAAAAAGAACATTTTAAAGTAGAAATGATTTCTTTATGTATTTTTATTTACAGCAAGAGGTAAAACTGAAACCTTAATTAAGTTTAATTCTAGATAGTTTTTTGTAGGATTACATTGTAAATAGATTAAATGTTCAGGCATCCTCCACTTGTGTTCCCTACAATTGTCCACTTAAGGGACATGTACACATGCAAGTATATGGAAAATGTATACTAATTAATTTTCTTGACTGTTTAAGATGTCTAACAGGCAAGACATCAAATATTAAAGAAACAAACCAATCTATATGAGTGCATGATTAATACTTAATCTTGATTTAAGGGGGATAAAGATGACATGCATAAGAGCTGCATGCCAGCAACAAGAATGATGATGGGTAAAATTAAACAGAAATAGAACCAGCCATCCTTCAGGAAGAAGTTGTGTGGACAATGAGCCAACTACGTGCTGATACATCCTTGCAGAATTGCATAAGCCAGTACCACCCACAATCATAATCTTTTGCCAGAAAATTACATCATCATAGGATTGGAAATGATCCATGTTCATATCATTTTTTAAAAAGGGTGACCCCAAGGATTGTGTTGAGCCTCATCCCAGGGTTCACCATTGCTGGGGGGTGGGTAATGAATAACCCACCAGAGCAGCAGTCATTTCTTTGAGGAAGCCAGCTGTAGCGTGGACCAAGGCTCCCAGCTGACGGGTGTGGACTGGATGTCGCATCATTGAAGCAATAGCCAGGTTACCGGATGGTGGTTGAACAGCTGGAGAGGGCCTGATATCTGAGCAGGGTTTGCCATTGTTGTTAAAAAGCACTGGGAGGTGGATGCTCCCAGTGCTGACTTTGATGGATTTCTCTAAGTTTGCTGCTGCTGCCGTGCCCGAGTTGGGAAGATTGCATTAAAGTGTATCGCATGAACTACGTCTCCTGGTGTTCTTTCCTTCCCCTAGTGGGTCTGGGCTGCAGTAGGCTAACAGATTGCTCCAATTACCACACATTTGCATTCATCCTTCATGCTAGCAAGATTCTCCTTACGTTCATACAACATCTCGTACTGACCACTGAAAGAGAATTATCAGATGTTCAAGCTGGTTCAGGAGTCATGGCACCAGGGACCATATTGCAAATCTACACAGGATTATGCTCAAGAATATCAAAAGTCAGCTTTACTGACTACAAGAAAGCCTTTAATTGTGTCAAAATGATGAAATTCATGACCATTGCAAGTGATGGAAATGTCAAAATATCAATTGACAGTGAAGAGTTTGAATGTATGCAAGAATTCACTTTCCAAGGATTGCAGATTGATCAAAGCAGTGAATGGAGTCCAAAAATAAAGCTTCAAATTGTATTGCGCCACACAAGAACAATAAGCATAAATCGAATATGGAAAAACAAGGACATCAAATTTAAAGCTGATTAGTCCACACTATTGTGTTTCCCAAAGCTACTACAGTTGCAAAAGTTGGACCATCAAAAACCAAACAGGATGAAAGTTGACTTGTTTGCACTGTGGTGTTAGAAAAGATTTCTATCCATTCTTTGGGCACAAAAGTGGCAAACAAACAAGTACTGGAACATATAAAACCAGATACATCGCTGAAGGTAAAATCACAAAATTTCGCCTTACTTATTTTGGCCACATCATACACTCAAACTCACTTAAAAAGGAAGTTATGCTGAGGTAGCGAAGAAACCTTCCCTACCTCAGATCCTGATCTGTAAATGAAGGTAGATTAATCCAAGGAACTGTCTAAATTTGAGAGAAGCACAAGAGAGCTGTCTTTTCTGCAAGAGGCAAAAACAGACTGGGATTCGACACCCTGGCCACGCCCAAAAGTCTGTCTTTGTCTGCTACAGGGGCATGGCCCGTTAGCTCCCTGAGGCTGACGTGGAGGCCTCCACTGGAGAATGTGGAGTCGCCATGAATTGGGTAAGACTGAATGGATAGCATCATAACCAAAGATGGCATATTATTCTGAAACTTAAATTTAATACATTTAACAAATAGCTTAATGTCTTAAGTATTATATCAAAGAATATTAAAAAATACTGTACATGTTGTTTGTGAGATAAATATCTGTATAAATTGCAGTTTACATTAAGAATACTAATGCAGCTTATTGCAAAATTCTTAGGTGTTCATAAAACGAAAGAAAATTCACCAATAAGACATTATTAAACTTTACCATCAATACAGATAGATAATTTCTGGGCATAAATGTGACCTTGGTCACAAAAAGGATGGTCCTTAGAGCTGTAGGGAGCTCTCAATTTTCACAAGCTAGTAATGATGAGGAATAATATCACTAGTTTCCCAACTCATAAAGGCCAGTTGCCTGCAGTAGATAGCTGTGGAGAAGAGTACCTACAATTATATTTTTCCCAGTGAATTTGCTTCTGGATCAAAAAAGTGCAGGAAGGGAAAGATGTAGATGGGGAAAAAGAGAGCTGTATAAGAGAATAAAAGAGTTTGCCTACTCATGTGACCTAGCTATATGTACAACCAAACAGAATAGAGCTGGGAGGGACCCGGGAGGTCTCTTAGTCCAATCCTCTATAAGATACAGGAGACCCTATACCATTTCAGACAAGTTACTGTCTAATCTCTTCTTAAAAACCTCCAGTGATGAAGCACCCACAACTTCTTAAGGCAAGCTGTCCCACCGGTTAATTGTTCTTACTTTTTGGAACTTTCTCCTTAATTCCAGGTTGCTTCTCTCAATTAGCTTCCAGCCATCTTTTCTTGTCTTGCTTTCTGGTGCTTTGGTCCCTCAAGAGATGAAAAAAATTGCCTACTCTATATATAGCTTTGCATTTCGCTTTGTGCTCTCTCTTCTTTTCTGCTGAGGCTATGACGATTGTGGAAACATCGGGGTACACAGCCTGTCATGTAATCAGAGCTAGAAAAACAATAGTTAAGGGTTTGAACTTGCCCTCTTTCAGGAGAAAAGCTTTTGGGCACTTTCATGCATCTTACCATACGGAGGAAGAG
Organism: Aparallactus werneri; assembly: GCA_032468035.1. Taxonomy (NCBI): domain Eukaryota; kingdom Metazoa; phylum Chordata; class Lepidosauria; order Squamata; family Lamprophiidae; genus Aparallactus; species Aparallactus werneri. Next base: position 121,315 of record JANHFQ010003494.1, read on the forward strand.
AATGTGTAAGTTCAATTCTCATTGTGGCCCATATACATTAATGCTAAGCAATGTAGATCATTGTTTCTAAATTGTAGGTAATTTGGGTTTCCAATCTCTCGTCATTTGGACTTTAAAATGCATTATGTTTATTGATACTTAAAAATAATCAATCATGCAAAATTGAATGTTATCCTCTTCAATAGAGATCCTACAAAATGTATTGTGGTTTAGAACGTTCATACTAGGTTTTAACGTGCAATTTAAAAGTCAACTACTATCTTGAAAAGAAAGAAAAGTAATAGATCACAAGGTATTTATTTTTCTTTTTCCCACATGATAGTTTCACCTAATTAAGCTACCTAAATCAAGAACAATGTGAAAAATCAAAGTGAAAGAAAACAAAAGATAGAAAAATCAAATCACCATTATTAAAATGGTGAAGCATTGTTATTTGCAGGTTGAAAAGGGGAAACAGTTAGAAAGAGACAGTTGATATAGAAGACATTCCTTGAAATGCAACATTGTCTAGGTATATTATCCTATAATTTTAAAATTACTGATGCAAAAATATATTGTCTTCCACATGTTATATGTGTGCAGCCCATACAATGATATACTGTGCCCTTCTACTGCCATTCACATAATGGATTTTTGTTCACAGTTCTGTTCACCAAAACTGCTTGAAATAAAAGGTAGAAAATACACAATTTAGTTGAAGGTTACAACTAAAATGCCTCTTTTTGCATTCTACTTAAAAGCTGTTAGAATGTGGAAAGTTTTGCTATGGGACTTGTAGGTATGCCCATAAATTACAAGGGAATTTTCCCTGGGAATCCTCTGACTTTCATAATGATTATTTGCGATAACACCCATGGCTTTCTTATGTAAGTTGTTCTTCAGCAATGTAAATCAGTATGCCTGTATTTCATGGGTCCACTCAGCATTTGAAGAGCTTGAAATAAGTATCTGGAAATATCACTTGTTTCACAGACCAAACTTTTTTGTTGTAGTAGGAATGATTCCTTGGCAGCTTTCATCAAGGATCTTTCCCTTTTTGTTTGTAACATGTTGCAACCTATAGAATTAAATGCTGGTGCAAGACAGGGCAAGTTACATTATGAAGAAAAATATCTGTCTGGAGTGAATACAGGTAGTCCTCAACTTACAACCATTTATTTAGTGACCAATGATATAATCACACTGAAAAAAGTAACTTTTTGACATGACAGTTGCAGCATCCACATGGCCACGTGATCAAAATTCGGATGTTATTTATGACAGTTGCAGTGTCCGTGTCCGTGTGTGTGTGTGTATGTGTGTGTCAGATAATTTACCTTTGCGACCTTCTGATAAGCAAAGTCAATGGGAAGCCAGGTTCACTTAATAATCATGTTACTGACTTAACAACTGCAGTGATTCACTTAACAACTGTGGCAAGAAAGGTTGTAAAACGGGCAAAATTCATTGTTATGCCCCAGACTATCAGACGGGGCCACCTTTGTAACGAGCATGGACTTCAAACAGTTATTTACTTTCTTAAGCAGTCTACTCCAGGAAGCCTGCCAAGTCATCTAAGGCAAAATGCCAGCACCTCTGATAAAGTACTTACAGATAATGTCCAGCAAGTCAAAACACAGTTCAAAACGTGGTACAAGGCAAAAATCAAGAGACTCCGAAAACCCAAATCCCATTCACCTGAATTGCAACATTGTCCTCCACAAGCCCACAGACCAGCCACACCCCTTTTAAGTCCTCAGGGGTGTGGCCCATCATTGGCCAGCTGTAGCTCGGCTCCCCCTCCTGCCTTGTTCCAACTGTCTCTTTAAACATCTCCTGGTTCTGGCATCCAGTAGGGCCTCATCCTCACTGCTCTCGGCAGCCGAGGCCTCCTGGCAGCCAGTGGATGGGCCAGCCTCTGGCATACTGTCAGCAGCCGAGTCCTCTTCTCCCTCGGACTCCATGCCTCCGTCCAAATCGGACTCAGCTGCCAGATCTGCCACACGCTTTTGCGTGTGACCACAGCCCAGAGCTGCAACCACAGACATCACGCCCTCCAAGAGACACGGCTGCTTTAAGAGTTTGCACACCGGTGTTACATTTGCACCTGTCGTTTCCACGTTTTGCCTTCAGACCCAAAGCGTTACCCAGCACTTACAACATTTGTACACTCCTTCTCAAAGCAGGATTTAATACTTGAGCTGCCTGACACTGATTCCCAAACCGGATTGTTCACAATTGTGCTAAGCCATCGAGGGGTTCCTTTAATTTCTGCCCCAGGCAATCCTGTTCCTCTTTGATGGAAACAGCACAGCTGTAGACGCACAGAAGGCAGAGTTTTAAAGTCAGCTAATAAAGTTGACCTTTTTTTCTTTCTTAAAAAAGAGAGAGAGAGAAATAAGGCCCGTGCAAAGCTTGGCCAGGTACAGGATAAACTATTCCCCAAGACCACGAGGGCAGAGCAGGCATTGCTTAAAAGGGAAACAATATCTTTTTCAGATCCGTTCAGGTGCGCTATTCAGAAAGCTTATCTCTCAGCTGAGTCAAGGTGATAACCAGTGTTTACATTTCGGTCATATAGATTGCCAAACAATCTTTCATCAGCGAACAGGCGTTATGAAACCACGCAGATGGCATCTTGCGTTTACGGATGCAAAAGGCAAGGTAAAAACTGAACAAAGGATATCAGAGGTTTTGGAAGAATGCCCCATACGTAGAGAACGATAACTGATTTTTAAAATGTTAGCTAGGTTGCGTTTGGAAGTGAATTTTAGCAGGCAGAACAAATATGGGGAAACCTACAGAGAAAGGCCCAGCTGCTTTGTTAGACACACCCTTGGTAACTGGGGGACAAGCAACCCAAATTGCTTGTCCCCCCATAATACATGATGGTGCAAAGTATAACCTACACACCCCTAGGCGTGACCGCGTGTATTACACTTTTCAGAGTTATTTGGATTTTGAAAACTTTCTGCCACCTGTCGAGTCACTGCTTCTACGTTCAGCCTCTGAGAACTTTAAGTCCAGCTGCTCTGAGAACTCACAGCACACCTTAAGTTCAGCTACTCTTACTTGATTTATCCGTGGTGTCTTCAAACTCAACCAGGAAGGAATATCCGTTGTTCCACATGTGCAGACAAGTGTCCGGGTCGTAGCGTATTTCCAGGGGTTTCAGGTGAGGGTCGTAAACGCTGTCTCGCCACTGGATATTGATCGGAGACTGGCGGCTGCCTCCCGGGATGGTGATCGGGCTCTGCCAGAGAGGGTGTACTGGAAGGAGAAGGTGTAAATTAGCGTTTAGCAACCTTGGCAATTTTAAGATAGGTAAAGGTCCGTTTCAATCTCCGTTTCAAAGCCAAAGAGCCAGCGTTGTCCAAAGACATCTCTGTGGTCATGTGGCTGCATGACTAAACACCA
>JANHFQ010003494.1:125978-139869 GCA_032468035.1 Aparallactus werneri
TTTCGAACTGCTAGGTTGGCAGAAGCTGGGACAAGTAATGGGAGCTCACTCCGTTATGCAGCACTCGGGATTCAAACACCAAACTGCCGACCTTTCTGATCGACAAGCTCAGCATCTTACCCACTGAGCCACTGCGTCCCTAAAATAGCAATTACTTCCTGTTAAAACACGTATTTTAAGAAAGTTTTATTTCTCAGAAATATACAGTTATTTTGAATGTAACATATTACTCAATTTTATATCAGAAATGGAAACAAAACTGTAAAAAGATTCTGAGACATTTTTAAAATAAAAGTAACACTGCAGAAATACCTCAGTATAAAAAATGGCTATTCAATCGTAAAGTTGCATAAATCATTGTGTTTAATTTATAAGAGTGTATCTTTCAATCTGCTTTGATGGATGGATGGATGGATGGATGGATGGATGGATGGATGGATGGATAGATAGATAGATAGATAGATAGTTTGATCTCTCCTTTTAAATATATAGGATGGAATCCAGAGAAAGTAATAGTTGAGTTCTTCATTAGAAACTGTAAATTGTTTGTTGCTATATTTCAAAGGAGATATTAAGACATAGAAGACAGTAAAGTTCAGTAACCAAAAAAAAGTCTTTCTACGCAGCTTTAAAAGTAAAATGTGTTCTTGCTAGCAAGTAGAAAACATAATCTTCAACCAAGTCTTTCAGCCTTTTAGATCCTCAAGGGGTACAGTAAGGATAAAATCTTTGCTTAGAGAACTGTGGGATACACATGTAACACATTTGCAAAGGTATTACCAAGAAATTTCTAACTGTGTTTTGATTTTCCCTTCTAGCCTCTAGAAGAAGCCTGTAAAGTAATTTGTCTTTTAATAAAAAAAATGCACTTGAAAATAGATGTGGATGTTATGGTTATGTGGAACAGAGCAAGTGTAATCAGAATTCTACACTGGATTTAGCTATTGGCTTGCCTAGTTATGAAGTCTTTCCTCAGGTTTAGTTAGAACAATGACATCATCAGCATAATGCACACTAAAACATCTGCTTTCACACTGTTCAAAGTGTTACTGTATTAACCAAAAAGAGCTATAACCATCCCTTTTTATATACTTAAATGCTCCATGTGATGGAAGAATTCAATCCTGACACATTCTTTTCATTTTATTCCAGCATATTAAAATTAGGCCATCAATGCCAGTACATTAGTTACAAGAAAACAGTAACAAATGTGACCACGAGTGTGTGTGTGTGTGTGCGTGTGTGGGCAAGGGAAACCTTTTCTTTTGCATATAGACTTATGTCCATGCGTGGTACACTAACACCTCCTAAGTGTTCTAAGCTTTATTCAAACTCGGAGCCTCTTGTAGTCACCTGCAGTAAGCAGGTTGTAATTTTTCTGAGAAACAAAACCTGCCAGAAAATGAAGTCCAATTGTAGAGTTATTCTTAACGCGCTCCATCACTTTGCCTCTAGAGACTCATGAACTTTATGCCAACAAAAAAGGATTTTTAAATATCTGTAATAGAGTCTTGCTGTCCTCAGAAAGGATAATGCAATGGGGTTTTTTCTTGCTTCTAATTAGTAATTTAAGCATATGTTCAGCATTTAACTCTAAATGTTTGCCTTTTCCCCAAGCTCTAAGACAGCTGTCCAAGATGTGAATGCCTGAAAGCACTTAAATATCAACATCTGCTGAATTATGTTAATGGAATGTAATATAATTGGGCATGAGCTGGAATTGATCAGAAGTATATGACTATGACCAAGGCAAATCTAAACCAATATTTTATCTTATAAACAAGTCATAGGTAACAAACATCTGACGTTAATCAACTAATATGATCAGAGCACAAAACTCCGAACACCGAGGCTGAAAAAAAACCCATGAAAATATTGAGAAAAAGAACTTAATACAGAATCAAAGATAAATATTTTTGTGGAAATTTCCTACTACTGTGGCATAGGAACTCGTTTTTAAATTCTAATTAAAACAAAAGATTATTCTATGTATAGGAATATTTATGTGTTAAGGAACAATGCATAAAAGAGACAAATAGCTTAAAACAAATTTGCTTCTACTTGCAAAGTTCAATTTTCTGGAGAAAAGGATCCTACTGTATCACTCTTCTCTCCCCACCTTAGATAATTTATGTCATCAAACCTACAAATATTTCTGATCAAGCCTTTGTTAGCCACATCATATTATCCTTCCACCTCCTCACAATCACTTTTCTTAAAAGTTTTCGCTAAATAACGATAGCACTTACACCCCATAGTGATATTGTAAACTACCCACTCTCTGGGTAGTTTACAATATCAGCATGTTGCCCCCCAACAACCTGAGTCCTCATGGTAGTTACTGCCATATAATAAAACATGAGCAGTGAATCTAAAGTGTCTGGCCACAAGAATACAATTGACTAGTGAAAGTTATTTTGTAGAACAATGGATGGCAGAACATCAAACCAAACTAATGTTAAAGCCCTACTGAGCTTGGAAACTGTGTTAGAATTTAAATATTCTGCAGGACTGAGAGAGGGAGACTGGTTACTTTGATTTCATTATCTGATCTAGTATTTGGGTACAATTTGACAAAGCAAATTGGCATTCAAATCAATTTGGATAGGTTTCTCCTTCTGCATTAAGGGGACTAAACTGTTTGTTGCAAATCTCAGCCAGGATTATAAAAGTGGGACAAGGTGAATGATTTATTAGTTGTGCAGCTAAAATTGTCAAAACTGAGTTGAATTTCAGGCTCAGGCTGCTATTACCAACTGCTGTCAGAAAGTTCTAACTGCTTTCCCCCCTTTTTACTGCAAAGTTGCTTGTATTGTCATTTTGGCAATAATAAATAGATAATAAAATATGTCTTTTATTTATTAAAAAGAAAAAAAAACAAATTAGGACATTCTTAGCTTCAAGGCAATCTAAATCATACCAGTGCTTTGATTAAAGTGTCTAGTTGCTAGTCTCTGGAGCCATGTCAATCTGGATGATCTTGGGGCATTCTGTCCTAATACAGCTATTCCCTATGTTTAATTACATCAGATTGCAGAAGAAAAGATGAAAGGGGCAAGATTTTCTTTCGAGGTTTCAGAGTGATGGTACCGCAACTTCTCTTTTTCCTTCTGCATTAATAGCCTGACTGGCCCTCTCCATTTTCAGAACTTGCTTGGGGTCTTTGCCTGCTTGTTTCAAAATACTGTATGTTAATTTCCCAATTGGCTCTCCACTGCTTGCCTAATTTCACTCTACTTTCATTGGATTTTTCAGTCCAGAGAGCTTGAAATTATTCTTCTATTGGATTGACATTTCAATGGACAGGGTAATATAAAAATAGCACATTGCTTTTTTTAAAAAAAATCAAGTGATGGCCTCTACTTTAAATTCCAATTGCATACATAGTATTTCTCTTTTTGATACTGTTATTATCTGCCACAATATCCATATTAAACTATGATATTTCTGTTTATGAAATGCAAAATGCAATGTATCATTTTACTAACCACATTTATTCATAGCTGTTGAAAAATGCTGTAATTGATGGTTCACTTATTGTAATGCATTTAATTTTTTTTCTTATATAAGGTATATTAAACCTCTTTCCCAATGAATGGATGATGTTGTAGAAAAAAGGTGATATCTTGCTTCTAAAAGAACAAATAAGAATCACTTTGATTCTACTGAATTTGTTACTTCTCTGTTACAAAAATATATTCATCTGAATTATCAGGAGAAAATGAACGATCTTTCATTTTAAAAGAGATTTCCACAAACCTAATGGGGAAAAAAACCTTATCACAAAAAGTTTTTGTTCTAATCTCTCTTTAGTCCCAATTTTTATTTTTCAGCACCCTTGTGATTATAGAGTATCAAAATAGTAGTATAAATATAAAATATAACTGACTTCGTATATGAAAATCATAGTCTGAAGCTCAACAAGGCTGTATGTGATAAAGGACATGAGTAAATATGACTTACGTTTAAATAAATAAACACCTCCCCACCAAATAGATTATTGATTTTAATTCTACATTTTCCTTTAGTATCACTCAACCTACCGATCTAAGCAATTTTTAGTTCCTCCAGAGATCAATTTTTTTGGGGAAAAAATAAACTGCTATTTTAGTAATGGATTCATGGGCCATGAAATCCAAGTCTTAATATTTCTATCAATCCTTTGATTCATACTGTAACTCTCATTTCTAATATTGTGAACAAAACAATGGTAGTAGGTTGTACTTGTAATGCTTGTAAAAATATGTGATAAACAGAAGAATTGTTATTTAATTCATGGCAGAACAAGATTCATTTTAAAAACAATTGTGGTGCTTTTAAATGGTTGTATTGCCATCCTAGTTGACATAGTGCAATAATAAAAGGAATGTAAGTTTACTGTCCCTAAATATGCAATGGAGATAAATAAGATAGCAGACAGACATAGGAAACATACAAAAAAAAGAGAAACAAACATTTATTTAATTATTTATTTATTTAATGTGTATTAACTTGCTTCTCTGAGTCATGTATCAAAAAGAGTATATTCAATATTACCTGTGCCTCCATCTTAAGCAGAGGTAAAGGTAGTCATTGCATTTCATTGTATGATTACCAGTTATCCAACTAGGTAAAATATTAGCTTGTGATTTAATTATAATGTAAATCATTGTAAACTTACCTGCTGGCTGTTTTCACTGAATTGTTCTTCTTATGTCCTCTTTCTGATCGGTTATCTCGTAATAGTTGAAGCTACACAAAGCATTCAGAATTTATATGAAAAACAAAGTTTAAATGTTTAGAAGTATATATGTCTTAGCTTTATTATGCTTTTGTGTTTTCTTCAATGAGATTAATAATCTTATAGCTGGCAATAGACTGAAACCTTAAAATCAGTTTTTATTTTACTTCCATGCACCTACGACTGTGGTGACATAATACTTATTTATCCATTCTCACAGCAATTCCTACCTATTCTGCTGTTGGAACCAGATAGTACAGCAAACATTATGTTGGGTAATATTTCCTTGAAGACCATAAAGAACGCTTTTGTGGTCTGGCTGAAATTAAAACCAACATATTTGAAGTTTACTAATAGTTTCCCTAAGCCTTTTGTTTCTCAAAAGAAGTTCCTACTTCCTGAGAGCAAAAGAGCAAAAAAGAGCAAAAGAGAGAAAAGAGAACAAAAGAGACACTACTGCAGGAATGGCTTTACTATGGTGCTCATTCTTTATCCTACATTTTTTCCTTAGAATTAATTATGAATTTTCCATAAACTATCAATTCCTGCATTCTTTTTCTTGACATCTTCAACAGAATTGGCTAACTTGAAATGACTTTAATGTGGCATTCTCAGATTTCCTAATCTGCTTCTAACAGTACTAGCTAAATTAAGCAGGATTTGTTAAATTACCATGTTGTAACAACCAGACTATTTAGAATTGCTCTTAATTTCATCTTTCAAATAAAGCAAAATGTTTGTAGTGAAAGATAATTCTCATAGATTAATTTTTTAAAAAAAATATGCATCTAAATAATGAACTACGGGCATAATTGTGTTTATTCAGTATGAGAAAGATGAGTCTCAAAATATTACTTTAAGGAAGATGAATTGAAGAGCCAATTGGGAGAGGGAAATTATAGCAAATACTTAATTGTCTTTATTAAAATTTTTCTTTTAAAAAAATTAACAGAATTTCAGATTGTAAAAGCAATAACAAGAAAATGATGGCAGTTCCCAAAGAGGAACAAAAGATATGTTCAGAAAGATGTAACATGAATTCCAGAAAATGAAATAATGTGAGCAGTGGATTTGGAAAGAGAATTTGACCATTTTGTAAAACACCCTCTGAATGGTTCAGAGAGACCTAGTAATTATTCCTATCACATTTTTCACAGCTGCTGCATCTTGATCAATATTTTCATATAGTTATCTATTCACTATGACTCAAAGTTTCCAGGTCAATAATCGTCAGTGCAGACTGTATGAGTCTGTATATATGAAACCTTGGATTCTTAGCTTTAAAATGCATCACTTTATATTTACATATACTGTATTGAAATTTACATTTCGTTGCCTTCTCACATTATAGAAACATATATTTTGGGAGTTCGTTTCAGTCTGTATCAATGGAAGAATTGAGATATGGTTATGGTTAATGACAGCAGCAATGCATAGAAGGATTCATAGGTGATAGGGAGCTGCTGCTGCAGATAGTAACTAGTCTTAAAATATATTTGTAAACTTCCCACTGATTTCAGTTTTCTGATTATTTTGAGAGACAGTCTATAATAATTTTAAATCTAAGACTGGTGAAACAGAATCTTTTAATATACTTACGAAAATTATTTTATACATTCTACTCTATTGCAGCTGTGGAACACTATAATCAGGAAAGATTCTCTTATCTTCCCTGAAACATCCCTGCCATTCCTTTTCCTATCTGTTCCATGATAAGCGTTTAATTCATTATCAGTTTTAGAGACTTGAAGCCTCTTTCTTCATTGTGACTTGGTAATATATGTGTTGTCATGCATACTGAAGCAGCCTGAAATTAAATGGAATTTTCTACAGGCTTCTTTTTAGTATGACCATTCAAGTTTTGTGAGCACAGGGAAAATTCTCAGTGTGTAAAAGTTGAGGTGGAGCTGATAGATCTGGAGATAATACACATGGCCCTGTTTCCCCTACATTGCTCTTTGAATTATTTCTCAGGGGAGCACATATCCACTTGCGCACTTGATTGAAACATTCTTTGAGCAAAAGGAACTGCTGATAATTGCCAGCTCTACCCTGTCATACCCAGGAGGCTTTCATAATGAGCTATTTGCTGCTAAATATCTTCAGTCAGTCATTTTCAATACAAAATCAGAAGATTTTGCTCCTTCTTTTACAAACCGGTGTGCCTATTCCTCCAGACATGTGACAGTTAAATTCCTTCAAATATATAAAATAAAATGTTCTTGATCAAAGTGGTTCTTACCTGGCTATGTTCCTTTCTAGCCGCAGGGCTAAACCAATGGCTATGGGAAGGGGGAAAAAAAGGTTAGTAACATAGCTAACTGAAGCATGAGCTGTCATATGACCAGCCTGTGCGTGCTCTTGGGTATTTTATTGTCCACCAGAAAAAAGTAGCCTTTGGCTATGATTTATTTAAATAGGATATTTTACAGAACGCTCAAGGTCTGTAACACGTTTTCATAGCAACGTATCTCATTCCTCAGGTTACTACTGTTTAAGCAAGTGAATATACATTAAACAGCAGCATGCCATTCTGCAATTCTTTACATAATACGTCTGATAAACTTTTCTCTAGTTTGAGCTACAGAAATGTCAAATTTAACCAGTGTAACTGAAAAAACTTTGCAGAAATGTTGATGGCTAATAAGAAATATTTACTTATATTATTAGCATTTTGGATTTAATATTTTTGCACACATATACACATCATTTAGAGAAAGTTTAATCGGACTTAAAACCATAGATTTCAATGATAGTACAATTCATGTGCATAGAACTGCATCTTCAGTGTTTCTACAATACACTCCATTGTGGTATCGTGGCTATTTTTTGTATTATAAAATTCTTTGAGAACTATACCAGTTTAAAGTGAAAAGCATTTTATTTCCCCAGTTTAAAATGAAACGCATATTATTTTCCCTTCTCAATTCAATCAGCTTTGTTACTTGAGATAATCAGAGCTTTAGCAAGAGGGGGGGAAATCTAAGAGAAGCATTAAGCACATTTTGGTATCAGTAGTTGCTTTTTAAAATAGCTACAATTTTCAGTGACTTAAATGATATCAAGACACAGTATTATCATCACTCTCAAATGATATACACCTATTGTTTTATTTGTTATACTTGGTAATTTTGCATTTAATTTCCCTACAATATTTCTTTCAGAGGATTCTAATACTTGGAAAACATATTCCACAATCAATTTGCTAGTTTTAAATTTGTCACAAAATGCTTTGTGAAATGTTTCAAAGTAGTGCACTTCTCTCAATTACTTTCCTTTTATCCCAGTGCAAAAGCAAATATATAAAAAAGTAGTTCTGGACAGATCCAAGCTAGGTAAGATACTGTGCTTCCTTTATTTTCAGGAAGCATTCTGATTCTAGGATGGAAAAATACAAAAACTACTCATTGAATTGAGCTGTTTTAAAATTAACACATGTGTTTCCCCACAAAAATATTGGAAAGAACAGCATTTTCATATGGCCAGAATTCTAGGATTGGACTAGGCAATTAGAATGAAATTTAATATACAATTAAAACTAGGAGATATGCAAAGGAAGCTAAAAGAAATAATGAAAAAATAATATGGTCACTTACTCATGGTGATGGAATTCCTGGGATAATAGCACAGCTTTTTTGTTACTGCATGAGCCTGTTGCAGTAATCTAAAAGAATCACAAGTATTATAAGTTGTGTATAGGAATTTAAAAGTATTTACAGCATGAAAAATATTTATTTGAAAATACTAAGTTATTACAGATGCTGATTGTGGAGAAAACCGTTTTGTACCTCAAGATTCTTTGAATAATTAGATATTCTGAGGAGACTTAGTCCATAGTATATTCCAGCAAGGCTATTCCAATCTGCTCGATTTCTATATTATTTTGAAGAGATTATCAGAATTACCAATGCACATCGAAAGGATGGGCAGAAAATATTGCATTGTGTAACAGTAATGGGAAGAGAAAACCACAAGAGTTATTTATAATTACGGTAAGCTTTTTCTGCTATCCATGACTCCAGAATGAAGAAAGTAAATAGTGGCCCTTAGAGATCCACTACTCAATTCATAACCATCAATTAACCTTTCATAGCTTACCTTATATTACTTTAAAAGTGAGAAGATCTAGGGGTAACTAAGTAAGGAATGTGAAATTACAATGCACCCCAATGACACTAAAAAATAATCACTAAAGTCCTTGTGCCATTTCAATTTTTAATAACTTCACTTCTACATAGGATATAAACAATCCATAAAATGGTACAGAGCAGGGATTTACTCAAGATTTAAATACAGGATAAAAATGTAGGATAATAAATGTGATCAGTAGTGTCGGTCAAACACCTTCTTGGAAAATGTCAAAATTATGACCAAAACTTAGCAAATTTCCCATGGCAATATATATGCACAGTTAGAAAACTTCCTATACCAAACTATATCCAAGACTTGGTATCAAAATAAGCCTTTTTCTCTGTGTGAAGACAGGAAGGTTGTACTTGGAGACAAGAGGCCTGAAAAAGACAGCTATGAGATGGAGTTCTTCATGCCTGAGTAGAGCTGTAAATCCTCATTGACAGTTTCCAGTAATGTCTGCCCATCCACCAGGGGCAGTAGACAATTGGATTTTGATATAAACAAGAGCAACCTCTGATATTTTCTATCCCCAGAATTACAAAGGGTACAATTTATCAATTTTTGATAATGAAATGTTTATGTGGTCTAGTTTCAGGGTTTCTGGCATAGAACAGAGGCATCCAGACATAACAGATCAGCATGTTTATTTTTTCTTTAAAATGTGACAAATTGCTGATACTTCCTGAAATGTTAAATTTCACTAAGCAAAGAAGGAAGAGCATACAAAATATATTTCTGGATGGATTTGAAATATCAATGATACAAAAATCATACTAACTGATGTGACTGACTGTTTATAACATTAACAGTTTGACAGTTATTTTAACATTGCAGGTAAACATTTGGCGCAGCTCTTGAGTTACATCCTGCATTAAACTCAAAATGAGGTTTTCATGCTATTCCAGTGGGTATCCCTGGAATATAGTAATCCATTTTCTACACTGTGGCTATAAGAAAAGCCGACTGTGCCTATGTCATGCTTTGTTAGAGGTTCATGATCACATTATCTCATGGTGGACCTGACACTTTTATTCAGTTTACAGTATGTTCTGTGTACAGGCAACTTATTTCCTTTGCCAGGGCTGCTGACAACCTTTTCCACACTGTATTAATCTTGTTTACTGACTTTATCTTGGTACAAATATCAGAAAACTGAACTTTTTATCTCATGGAGAAAATAAACAATGTGTTGACAGAAGCAGAAGCTATTTTCTGATCTAAAAATGGTTGTTTACCTCTAGCCACACTTATAGAAAAATGTTTCTAAGCCCCCAGCTTGCCAAACTACATAATCCATAATTTAATAAATGTGGAAATTCCATGAAAAGTCATTTAGATATATTGGAAGGGATAAGGAAAATATGAACTCAAAACAAAACACAATTTACAGACCAACACAATGTACACAAAATAAAGGCATGTTTTATGCAGTCAGCAACTGAATGCTGTTCAGATTATTTTTCACATATCAAAAAATATTTTAGGGTAGGGAGGGAGAAGTTTTTCCTGTGTTTGTCTTTATTCCTGACATTTTTGTTCCACTTGGAAGGGAATAAAGATTCAGTGCAGTCTTATGCTGAACATGTAAAAAGTTATTCTAAATGCTCCCAGCAGTTGTAAAAACTGAGTGGTTGTGGTGGTACAATGGATTTGTAGGTGGAGAAGACATATATGATATTATTTGGAAATAAACTGCAGTTTCAAAATCTACATTCTGGCAAATTTAAATACAGGCAGACTACAACTTTTGGGTCCAAAATTTCCATTACTAAGCAAGATAGTTAAGTGAGTTTTGTCCCATTTTATGATCTTTCTTGCCACAGTGGTTAAGTGAATCACTGCAGATATGAACTTAGTATCTTGGTTGTTAAGTGAATCTGGCTTCCCTGTTGACTTTGCTTGTCAGAAGGTCACAAAACAGAATTGCTGCTATCATCATAAATAGATGCCAGTTACCAAGCATCTGAGTTTTAATCACGTGACCATGGGGATGCTGCAAAAGTCGTAAATGTGAAAAATGGTCATAAGTCACATTTTGAATGGTCACTAAATGAATGGTTGTAAGTCGAAGACTACTTTGTATGTGGGCAAAAATATATGCAGATTTCAAAATATACAGTCATTAGTCAGGAAATTTTAAAGGAATCATTCTTTAAAATATCCCCTTGGGACAGATGAAAATGCAGAAAAAAATGTTACGACATAAGTTTTGATTAAGAGGCACAAATTCTAATAATTTTAAAAATATTCAGAATAATTTTACACATCAAATGCAAATGGACAAATGTGTTTACACAATCCTAGAAAGCTGCCATACAGAAAGAATATGGAAGCTGTGATTAAACAATCGTGCTCAGTTTATTCAGTTAGAGTAAAATCTTGCCGTGAAGCCCAACAACAAAAAGTTAGAAAGATGTTGGCAGGCTCAGATGAGGTAATTGTACTATGTTTAGAGTGAGTATATAGAGACATAAAGCAGGAAAAATATATTGCCAAATCAGTGTCCAGCTTTATGTAGCACGCAGTGAGTGGCCTCTACTGGCTGACCAAGGGCTACATAAGTCACCTTGTCATCTATTATTATGATAGCACTTTCTGAATAGCTGAAGAGAAATACCTTTGTATGAGGCTTGTTTCATTTATCACCCTACAAAGTTTATTCATTTTAAGATGCTATCGACGTTCTGTATGTACTGGTAATCTCTTTCTATAACACTAAGGCATGAACAAGAACATTTATATAGAAGTATACAGGGTAAATGCAAAGTACATTTTTAAATTTTTTTTTCAAAGAAGAGACATGTAAATATAAATTAGTACTGATGATAAAGCAGGGAGATGGCAGTCAATTACTCAACTTTTGTTTTCTTTGGTGTCACTATTATACTTACAAACAAAGCAAGCTCAGGAAACAACTTGAATCTAATCTTTTATACATCTAGGCTTACCATTTCTTACTTTTCGCAATTGCAATAAGCAATCAAGCAGTGATGAGCTTTTGGGTTGAATCCCTGCTTGATCGACACTTTTTTATACTAAAAAATGTTGAAGTAAAATGACGTTCAAAATTCCCATTTATTTTAAAAGTGGTAGTGCATTACTGTGTGTTTTTTGTACTTAGAGGAAAGTCCTATGTACAAAAAACTAAGGAAAAGAAAAAGTCCAATCCAATGACAATTCAACTCAAATAAATCTGCATACGCATGTATTATTTCAGGTGAGAATATATTGAATGTCTCAGTCTTACTGGATTAATACAGTAAGCTTTAATTTGGAAAGACCTGGAAGCAGATACAGTTGATGCCAATATAAAATAACTACAGGCCACCATTAGATGACCGATTCCAAGTAATTATAACCTTGTATTATGATTGTCAAATAAGGATAATACTCAGTTGTATTCAATGAAATAGATTATAAATCCACAGAATCTTAAAATATAATCAGTTATACATCAGTTTTTAAGGTGTCATAAGAACCGTAAGTGGCTCAGTGAGCTAAGTGCTCCACTTCACTGACAGCTGCCTGTAATTAAGGCAAGTTCGAATCTCACTAGGCTCAGGGTCGACTCAGCCTTCCATCCTTTGGGTCCATGAGAACCCAAAATGATTGTGTGTATGTGTGTGTGTGTGTGTGTGTGTGTGTGTGTGTGTATTTTCCTGTAAGCCACTCAGAGTCCTTCGGGAGTTGGGCGGCATTAATAATGTGAATATTTTTTTAAATTAAAAATTAAATTTGTTAATATTTATTGAAGGATCTAATCAATAAGGTATGTAAGCAAAGGAATGATTATTTAGGGGTAACACTCCCAATTTCATATAGCAATTTTTTTTTACATTAATGCACCACTGTGAAAAATCTTGTCAATTTTACCCTAAAATGTAAAAATTCCTACATGGAAGACACCTTCAATGTAATATTATATAATTGTATCATATCACTATTCTACTTCTAAATATATATTCTTTGAAATAATTTACTTTTAATGGAAATTAGTTTTAAGTAAACACTGGACATTGTCTCATGTTCAGCTTGTAATCTTCCAAGAACTCAGATATTCTTTCTGAGTATTACTGCCCGGTACATTCCTTTCCATTCCTACGTTAAATCCTTTAATTTTCCAGTCCAAATGTAAGGCTTGTCCCTGCTGACATGTATCTTGCAGTCTTCCCCCCATATTCTGACTAATAAAGATGATCCAAAATCTTGATACTGTTCTGACTCTATATTCGTGTTCTGAGCCTGTTTGTATCTTACCATTGTATCTCTGCAGATTTGATCAATGTATTTTCTAAACCAGGTGTGTCAAACTCAAGGTCTAGGGGGCAGAACCGGCCCACAGGGTACTTAGATCTGGCCTGCAGGGCCGCCCTGGAAACGAAGGACCAACCAACTGTGCTTCTGCCAATGAAAATGGACTCCTGAGCTCCTTTTTCAGCTTCCATGGCCTCCTGCAACCCTCTGCCTGTGAAAATGGAACTCACTGGCAGAGGGTTGAAGGATGCCGTGGCAGCCGAAAAGAAGCTCGGGAGCCCATTTTCGCTGGCAGAGCACTCGGACCACCACAGGCACCCCCAACACGAATGATGTCGTGTTGGCCATGCCTACTCTAGCCAGCCTGAGGTTAAACACAACCCTGATGTGGCCCTCAATGACATCAAGTTTGACACATCTGTTCCAAACCATTTCCCAAATCATTTATACATATGTGAACTATCACAGGTTCTAAAATGGAACCTGCTGTTCCTTCCAATTTGATGCACAGCCTGCATACTTGTTGGGCATGATTGTTCAACCTGCTTGATAGCATAAAACATAACTGTTCTTTATCTGTAACATCATAACATCACCTTTTAAATTACTCTAAAGTTTTTAATAGGGTTTAATTTAATATATTTTTAACTGTATATAACTGTATATAATGTACAAATAAAGGCATGACAAAATAGCAACAATGGCAGTGTTGTGACTCAGCAGCATGTGGTGGATCTGGCAGCTGATTCCGACTCGGAGGGAGGCATGGAGTTGGATGGAGGA
>JANHFQ010003494.1:266827-277746 GCA_032468035.1 Aparallactus werneri
GATTCGAACCACCAAACTGCCGACCTTTCTGATCGACAAGCTCAGCGTCTTACCCACTGAGCCACTGCGTCCCTTTGGAAATACTATACACA
The DNA here is from genome assembly GCA_032468035.1 of Aparallactus werneri. Lineage (NCBI taxonomy): Eukaryota > Metazoa > Chordata > Lepidosauria > Squamata > Lamprophiidae > Aparallactus > Aparallactus werneri. Next base: position 266,920 of record JANHFQ010003494.1, read on the forward strand.
AATGCTAACCTGCCAGATTCTTTCCTTAGGATTCCACCCTCCCACTCTATACCTGAGTTCCAGGAATATCTTTTCTTCAAGTTGAAAACAATCCAGCCAGACCAATAATTATACTGCATCATTGTCTGGTAGATGCTTCAGCAATCTTATCATGATAGAGTAACTAAATCAAAAGCCTAGAATTGAATATGCAGTCAAACACTGAGACCAAGCAAATGCCCAGGGAGGAGCAGGAAGCCAGGATGAGGACAGGCTTTTGCAAGACTATAATAGAGATATTACATGAGTGTCAAGGCCCAGATCCTACCTAGACTCTGAGTTTAAGGAAGGTGCTCCAGCTGAACCTATGAAATGCCAGCCTTAGGAAACACCAAGCCAAGAATGACTTGAGGCTGATCAAACACAGGCATCACATGGACAGCTGGAGCAGTCAGATGATGTAAGGGCCTCCCAGGCCCCACACTAAGCAAGTAGTGAGGAAAGCAGAGTAAAGATGTTCCATGAGGCTCCTTGCCAAGCAAGGGAGTAAATCTTTTGATAAGTGACAGCTGGCTGCAGCCTCATTTAAGAGGCAGTCTTGACCCCTGTTCCTTTGCTGGAAATAACTATCTGATTTCTGACTCTTGGGTGACATTTGCATGGAGTCTGCACATGAAATTTTGACCATTGGACTGACTGACAAACCTGACCTGCTTTTTAGAGTTTTGGACTGATTTTGAACTATTTTCTGTGTATTCCTGTTAAAAGCAAACCAACTCAGGCAAGTGTCTATCAGAGACTCTTTTTTTTGGTATGATTTGATTGTTATCTATTGGACCTTGCGTAAACTATGAACTACCCTAGCAATTGTATGTATTTGAAACCAAAAAGAGGATGGTGGCACTCAGAATCTCACATGTTTCTACATCATGCACAGTATAAGGAAGAAATGGCAGAACTAGAGATCTTAATTCAGGAAGATAATGTTATATATCACTCAAACGTGGAGGGATGGTACTCATGATTGCCATACATCTTGGAAGAAAAGCTTGCGACTTGATATCAGTTTTTTACTAGAGGTTTTGAAGCAGGGATTGGATGATTGTTAGAGCTGCTCTAATGCAGGGGTTCCCGAATCCCAGGATGCCTGCCAGGAACTGGGCCATGCAGATGAGCAAAGCCTCATCTGGGCATGCATGGAATCTAGGCAGCATGTGAAACCAGCCCCACTGCCTCCAGTCCACAGAAAAAACACTGTCCACGGAACCAGTTACTGGCTCCAAAAATATTGAGGGGGGAGGCTCTAATAAATTCTGCACTGAGTGAGCTGTTGGGCTAGGTAGCCTCTATGTTCATTTCCATCTTTAAGATTCTACGGTAAATTACAATCTCTGTTGATTTGACAACCATTTTATCAAGATGAGCAGAAATATAATAAATGTTGTTTTCCCTAGCATGGGCAGACAGTGATGGGGAACATGTTCCTATTGAAGTTTACCCTTTCTTACAAATAGGTTAAACGAAGAGGTGGAGCTTAGCTAGAAATAATGATACTAAGTGATGCTAATTTATGAACACAACAATTACATTTTTGAGTGCCACAGGAAATTTTGCACTGGACAAATCCCTTAGGTTTTGTTTACCCCCATTAGTTTAAAAGACTGATCATCACAAGACTACCTCCAGAGCTGAACTTGGAGTTGAGCCATCTCTTTCTGGTTTTGGCCCAATGCGCTCTGTATCTAACATAAGAGTCACTGGCAGAGTCACTCTACCCACAAACCATTGACAATGTCAACTTCTATTTTTTTAAAAGAGAAATGACAAACCACTAAGATAACTCTAGTAATATCAGATTTAAAGTGGTATTCTATGATTAATGGTTTGATTTAAAGGGCATAATGTAATTTTTTCTTCCCAAACTTTAATTATTGTAGGGATTTGCATCAGAAAGTGGAAAAACTAAACTATGACTCAGACCATGTTCTGAAGTGATTTAAGAGTTTGCCAAAGTATTTGCTCACATTGCAAAAGAATGAGTTTCTCTCATCTATGACTTATTGGTTGTTTCTAAGTGTTTCTGCCTACATCAATAAATTGTTCACTACTGTAATTGTGCTAATGAATTGAACATAATTAAACATACAGAATATTATGAGCTTCCTCTGGCAAACATTTGGTTTCTTTAAGTAAGACTTCCATTGGGGAAAAGCCCAACCATCAGTGTTATTGGTATTTAAAACCTCCTCTTTTCTGAGGAAAACTCTCAGGAAGAAAGAGGAAGAGGAAAACACTACACCGTTTTGGAGGTTGAATCATGAATGAGTATGATATATTCAAAGATACATGCAATTTGTATTTGCCAAACATAGTGATAGATGCTGGAAATGCAGACTTCTGGCATAGAGAAAGGGTGAGTTTTGAGGAAAGCTTGAGTGATTGGTGTCATCTTCTTGTTGATTTTTAAAGTCCAGCAAACAAAATCCCTATATTAAATCCATTGATATTCAAACGCCTGAATGATGGGAGAAGCAATGCAACTCATCTCCTTTCCTGTTTTCATAATGAGCAAACCCCCTGAAAATCTTCATTTCTAGACAGATTCCAAACAAGAGAATCTATTATTCTTTGGTTAAATCAAAGAATAAATGAATCAATGATAAATCAAGCCCTAAATTCTTTAAAGTTTTAATCCCAGTTTTCCTAAATTGTACTTGAAAAACTGTATCATTGCAGATCTTTCAGTTCGTGTGTGTGATCTCTTGCTACCAATGTCAATGAGGAAGCATATGGTTATCCCTCTGTTGCAGACCACCATTTTTTTTGCCATTTCTTCTAGATGTTCATTGCACCTTCCTGAGATATGAGCATTAAATAGAAAGCCAAACTTTTAATGAATATTCATTTCATTGTGTGTCTTATTGATTACTGCTGATATTATGAACAGCTTTGAGTTGGTCAACAGAGAAAGTGGTATATAAATATATGAAATCACTAAATCATAACCTTGCCTCGACTTTCTATTTTGAGTTACATGAGTATAGGAATTTATATAGTCAGGAATATGGCCTTGCGACTTACAGCTGTCCATTTTAAAATGCAGAAGATAGTTATGATGGCCCAATGTGTGCTTCCATAAGATAATTCACAGTCATATCCTCAGGAGAGTGAAAAGATAAAATTGTTCAAGGTTTTGTTAACTTATATTTCACCTTTAGTTAAGGATCTCAAGGCAGTGGGGTGGATTTCTACCGGTTTGGCCCAGTTCAGGCAAACCGTTTGTTCTGATAGGCTACCGGTAGCTAAACCTTAACCCCCAAAACCAGCTGATTTAGCTACAGGTTCAGGTGAACCAGTAGCTAAATTTAACCAAACCGGTGGCTAAATCAGCTGATTTTTTGGCCCAAAGTGATACATGGGCAGTGCGCACTTGGTCCACATGCACGCAAAATGCCCATACCAAACGAACCGGTTGTTAGACTGGTAGAAACCCACACCTGCAGTGACCCGATCATATTGCTGGATGAAAAAAATGAAAAGAAACTTTCATAGGATACACAGAACAAAAAAACTAGACAGGGCACCTGTAGGTCTCCTGGATCTGGGATGCAAGAGTTCAAAAAACCACTGGATGGCAACAAAGAGACAAGAAAAAGCATTTATTATTGCTAACCAGTGGTAATCTGGGTTTTTGCACTCCTAGCCTAATGTGAGCCCTTAACCTAGTTTGGGTAGTTAGTTTGTGGCTCAGTGATGTTATATGAATCCTACAAATCGAGTAAAGTAAATCATTAATTTAATTTGGTGTACAACACATGGCTATAGAACTAACCATAGTGTTAAGTCATTTAATTACATATAACTGAAATATATAAACACATGGACATGCACCGATTTTCTGTTATTTATGCTCAGATGAACTAGTTCTCCAATTAAACCAAAATAATAGGCGGGATAAACTGCTGCACTCAGAAATTCAGTTTTTAACTTGTAATTAGTATTGCAAACAGCCTTACCAAATAGGGTTACTCCTGAAGCTGCTTTTTCACCAACTTGAATTTTGCTCATTTGCAATCTGAAAATCTTGCATCTGTCTTTGCTAGCAGAGAATGATTGGCCATATCATATGCACATATGTAACAGATTATCCTGGATGAAGCACTGAACACAGCTCAAATTTTTATTGTATAACTTTCAATCAAGATAATTCATATCCATTTTAAACAATATATCTATGATCATGAATTAGAATTCCTTTTTCTAAAAGCACTCATGCCACGAAGCAGAACTTTTTGATAGGTTAAAAATTAGTCCAATTTCTTAATAATTATCTTTTGAAATTGTTTAAAAGTTTTCTTTTTCCAGTTTCCAAATCTTAACATTTTAACCATCACAATCCGTGATGAGCCGTGGTGGCGCAGTGGTTAGAATGCAGTACTGCAAGCTACTTCTGCTGACTGCTAGATGCCAGCAGTTTGGCATTTCGATTCTCACCAGCTCAAGGTTGATTCAGCCTTCCATCCTTCCGAGGTCAGTAAAATGAGGACCCAGATTGTTGGGAGCAAGATGCTGTTTCTGTAAACTGCTTAGAGAATACTGTAAAGCACTGTGAAGCGGTATATAAGGTAAGTCTAAGTGCTTTTATTAATCCTGAAAGAAAGTTCCAATCTTAAAAAGCTGGGTAGTCTCATTAAATGGACCCCTCATATCCCAATGCTCTGAGTGTGATCTATAAATGTCATCTTGGCAATTTTGGTAGACTCTGTACTCTCTGCTCACTATGTTATCACCTTTGAGAGTCCTTCTGAGATTGCAAATATCTGAGCATCAAAGAAACTCCACTGTCTTTTAAACCTACCACCACCATGCATAAGATAATTTTTGCTAACTATGATAAATCCTTCAAGGGAAGCTGGATTGGAAGAAGAAACTTCAATAATTTGAGCTGTGCTGACGACACTGCCCTGACAGCCTAAAATACAAAGGCTCTGCAAATTCAACTAAATAAAGGTGAAGGAGCAGAACAGGGGGGAAAAGACTAAAATTAAAGACCAAAGTAATGATAACAGGTAAAATAATCAGCCTTACTGACAATTGACAATAAGATATCAAGATGGTATAGACACATTGTGGAATTTAAATATTTTCCAAACTATTATCTTCTGCCTTTTAGGGTCAACCATCAATAGCAAAGAAACGACGACTCAAGAAATATGCCACTGATTAGCATGTTGTAGAGCAGTCATGAAGGCCTTGGAAAAGAGATTCAAATTCTACAATGTGTAAAGATCAGGATTGTGCATGCTGTGATATTCCCTGTGACACTGTAGGAAACTTTTATGGGATTTTTAAAAGTAGTACAGGTAGTCCTCGACTTATGACCACAATGAAGGCCAAAGGTTTTGTTGCTAAGCGAGACAGTTGTTACATGAATTTTGCCCCATTTTACAACCTTTGTTAAGTGATTCGCTGCAGTTCTTAAGTTGTTAAGTTAGTTTAACCTTTATTAAAGTGTATCTGAATTCCCCATTGACTTTGCTTGTCAGAAGGTGGGAAAAGGTGATGTTATGAACCCCTCGATAACAGCAACTGTCATAACTAAAATTCAGTAAATTCAGTTGCCAAGCATCTGAATTTTGATTACATGACCATGGGGATTCTGGAAGAGTCATAAGTATGAAAAAGTCACTTTTTTTCATTTGTCTTTGTAACTTTGGTCACTAAACGAACTGTTGTAAGCACTTTTTACCTGTATAAGGAGACCATTGGCAACTTTGATATTTGATGTTGGAGAATCATGTGGACAACAAATAGATCAAACAAATCAACCCAGAGTTCTCACTCAAGGCAGAAATGACTAGGCTTAAGTTAATCTGTTTTGGACACATTATGAAGATCTCTTGCTCTCTGGAAAAATCTCAAGTGCTGGAAAAGTTCAAACGAAGGAGAGTATGATCAGCAACAAGCTGGATAGTCTCAGTATAGTAGCAATGATTGTACTGTTGGGTTAGCTGAGAGACGAGGTTAGGGACAAATCATTGTGGAGTAAATCTATCTACCTTATGTGGTTACTAAGAGTTGACAATGACTTAATGGCATGGAACCGTCATCAATCATAGGAAATCTTGGAAAGCCATCATCCCTTTTTAAAACATTCAATTGCGTTCTTAACAATGGTATATATTATCAAAAGAGCATAGGAACAGAAAGACATAATTCTGAAGATTTATTGAAAGCCACATTCAAGAGATGCTGAGAAACCGATGTTATGTGTATGTAATCCAGCCATCAAAAAATGGAGAATCTGCATAATAGCCTTCAAACAGAATGAAAAATTGGTTCGTGCTTATGGATGTTTACTCAGAATGAGGAACACTTTTGTAATTAAATGGGATTTACTCTTCAGTATCAGTCTGAAATCTTTCTAATCAAACATACTAAAATGAGGATTCAAGTTATTGGTGTTATGGATGAAATGTTGATACACAGACATACCCTGCCTTCCTTCTGCACTGTCGGTATACATTTGCCTCTATTTGTTTTCCTTCTAAAATCAATGGATGAATAATGTATCATCTGGCAAAATTCACACTCTGAAAAAATGTTTGATATAATACTTATTCATTACAAAGATTTTAGATTGCTTGTTTCACCAGACTCTGGGCAGTTTGCAGTATTAAAACAGTAAAAGTACCAGTGATATTACAGGAGAGTATAAAAAAAAACTCAGGAAAGAGCTACAATTGAAGTCGATTTTCTATTTGAAAGGATACATTCTGATTAAAAGATTGTTTTAATCTTTAATTGTTTTTTAAAGGATTGCAGGTGCAAGCTTATTAAAAGGGGGGCTTCTATTGTACAAGCTGCCATCTTGACTTTTTTTTTTTACCTCATGGGTATTCATGACAACGCTACCACAGCCTCTCCTGTGATCAGGGATCGGTTTTGCAGGCTTGATTGAAAAGTATGAATCCATCTGATCATCTCAAAGAGATGATCTTATTCTTTGGACGGGACCCCTTCTAGGGAGGGGGGGCTGGATAACTGCTCGATTGTCTACCTATTCAAAAGGGCCTGGGTACGCCCTCTAATTCCCCAGTGTGACAAATGGAAGGTTTTCTTTGACTAACATTCCTACGCATTAGGAACAGAAGAACACAGCAGGAAGGGGGTTCTTTTTTCTTTAGTTGAGTTGTCAATTCTCCCTCTCCCCATTAGAGTCCTGCCATCTAAAGAAAATGACCCTGCTCTAAAATGGGCCAACAGACTTCTGAGTATTGAATGTGGCTGCAAGGATTTGAACACAAATGCAAGCCTGAGAGGAGATCGGATAACAAAACAGTCAAGTTGTCTGGGAAGCTTGGAAAATAATACAAATTAGACAAGTAATCAATAGCATTCAGACTTCTAAGTGAATGCCGCAGAACAGAAACCTCAAGCTCGTTTAAATTGTTTCTCTGGAAAGTTTCTCTCTGTTGCAAACTATAATAACACTTGTTATGGTTTTGTTAAGTGATATTCCCATTTTGATGGAGATTGTTTACCCAAACAAGTGAGAGAAAGCAGCTGTGATAATTCTTCTTCCAAGTCAGCCTTTTATGCATGAAGTAGCCTATTATGAAAGAATTGAGAAATTTCAAGATCCAATATTTCATTGTGAGCCTGATTAATTACACTTCATTAAACTAAAGATTAAAAGGAGTAAAGGCATATAGTTGTAGCAAAACAGCAAATGAAGGATGGATAGGATAATCATTAATGGTTTAGCAGAATTGTTTCAGGTCATCCAGCATCATCTAACAAGGGCTAATGGAATAAAGGAAAACACAACGGGGAATGTAGACCAAATGAATCAGGAACATTTCCTAAAGGACAAGAAATATTTTCTGCAGAAGAGACAGATATTGTTAATATTAGTTTAATCCAGAGTAGAACAATTTCCCAAGCACTCAGCTGGATAAGAAGCCCCCACCCCATCCCATCCCACTCATTTCTCAGCAGTAGCTATGACTGCACTTTGCTCAGCAGTAAATATACTTTTGGCATGGCACTCAAAGATAATGGGATGAGTAAAAAAATAGTTAGACAACATGAATCCACAATGTGGATATATCAGACCACATTTTGGCATAATGATAAAAATATATATCATTTATAACAAAGAGGATCCTGTACTTGAATGGTCTAAAACAAATAACAGACCTAAGTTTACTTTACATCAGTACTCTGCATCTAGTGAAGAGAGATTTCACCTTTCTTTACTGCCATGTGCCTCTGGAGAGAATGCTTTTTTTACCTCTGGAAATACACTGGGAAATTTGAAAAACCATATAAATAAACAGGTTTATCTCTAGAACTGTTTTCATAAAATAAAAATGTTCAGCTTCAGGGCACAGGGCCAAAAATCAGAAGTTAGCATCTTTCCTGGAAGTGTTCAAAGATGAATTATTATTTGCTATGGTGGTATGGATCCAGGTCTACATAGCTGGAGAGCACCAACTAGGGAATATCAATGCAAAATATAGTTTAGGCCATTGCTTTCAAAGAATCTTCCAGCAAGGATACCAGTGAAGACTCGCACATTCGCTTATGAGATTCTGTTTGTTTAGTCTATTGAGCAGCCCAAAGGCCTTTTCAAAGGACACTACATCATTAAGAGAAAACCATAAGGTTACAGAAATAACAATCTGCTAATGTAAATACATATAGAAATTGAGATGTTTACCAATATTAATATTCAATATCTAAATTTAAAATAGGCTAAAATAAACTAAGTACCATAGCGCCTTCTATGTCAACTCATCCTTCTTACAATCAATAAAGTTCTTTTCAATATGACTGGCTCATATTACTGACATCCTTTTAAGATAGCCGGCAATTGCCCTTATCAGGGGTGGGGAGTCTGCCTTCAATAGAAATATTAACTTATGCCTTGCGTCCCAATACGCAAGTTTATTTACTATTGGGGTCAAATAACATTTTCTTGCCTCCCCATACAAACCACATTCAAATATTATACACACTGTATCCTCTATCGCATTTGCACCGCATACACACAACCTTTCATTATATGGAATTTTCCGATAGCGGCCAAAGTTGACATTTGTATCTAGAAGTTCAAATCTAAACTTAACAAACAATTCTCTTTCTAATGAAGGCATTTCTAGGTGTAAGTATTTTTCCAGCTTGACGATTGTTTTAACTGCTGTCAGTAAGTTAAGGGAATTATTGGTTGAGAGAGTCGCTATGTCCATTTGCCCATTAACATCCTTAATCCGTTGTTTAACTTGCTTCAGTGTATCACATAGCGGAAACCCTATGCCATATCTTTTCAGGATTTCTGACAGCCGAGTTTGCCAGGAGTAGCTTTGTGGGTCAGAGAGCTGCGGTCCCTCTTGGCAGATTCTGGGAAGTCTACCGGGTTCCATCTGAGTCATTTTTAGGCGGTTGTCTATTGTATAGTATTAGTAACAGCTGCTTGGGTTTTTTGTCTTTTCTTCTTGGAAATTATGAACAATTTCTTCTCAATAAGAATGACAAATTATAAAATATGCATGAGTGATAAAACTACCTGATAGAAAAGAATCCGATAAAGAATTTAATAATGAAGAAACAATTTTTCAATGACAGTCTTACCGGGTTTCTATTGTCAACAAAGTTTCATTTTTTCCTAAATTAAGATTACAGTATAATATTCTGTTTTAAAAATAATCTGCAGAATTCTCAAAACTTTCTGGACTAGACAGAAAATACTGCAATTCTTTTATCTCAGATTATAGCATAGCTAATATGATGTCCTAATATGCAGATGTCAATCACTACTATTTTGAAATTTTCAAGTGAAGTTTATGGTTTATTTATTTGGTATTTATTCATTAGATTTTTACCCTGTCTTTGCTGCTTTTATAAATAATTCAAGGCAGTGAACATATCTAATATTCCTTCTTTCTCTATTTTCTCCTGTAACAACTTTGTGAAATGGATTGGACTGAAAAGAGTCCAAAGTTACCAGCCAACTTTCATGTCTAAAAAGGGATTCGAACTCACGGACTTCTGGCTTCAGAAGTGACCTTCACCACTAAAACAAACTGGCTTTTTTTGCTAGTAAATTCCTTTCCATTTTTTTTAACTCCCCTCCCCCTTCATCCCATTTAAAATTCCTTCTTTCATGTTTCCTTTAATTGCATCTGTAGAATTAATAAATAGCAAATAATGAAAACATAATGTACAATTAGCTGACCCTACCTCACCTCCCCGAGCTTTCTGCTCTCCTGACCATCTTTTAATTCATAATGTTGTATTTTCATGATTTAATTGGTTTACTATTGTTATGTTTACATTTTATCATCCCCCCCCCCATTTTTACTCTTGTAAGCTGCCCAGAGTAGACCCAAAGCAAGATGGACAGCAAATAAATTTAACAAATAAATAAACATGCTTTCAAAAATGTAAAGTGGACCCAGTATTCCAAAAGGTTACTTACAGCACTCCAACACAAAGTCATGATGCTATATCTTTGCAATGTGTACATTTAGCCATTGGGGCTTGTAAAATGTGTTTTAGGACTTGGTGTTACGAGTCAATTCGGTTTGCTCAACCAGCCATAGCCAACTCAAGCCATGGTTTATAATATACTAGCTGCTTACCCAGCCTTGCCCGGGTAATTTTTTGTTCAAATGAGAAACTATGTAGTTACCAGGAGGCCAACTAACCTTTGTAAATATTTTTTTTAAAACAAGTTTTATTAATTTTTTTTCAGTAAAATAAAATACATCTTTTGAATAAGTAAGCAGAGTGGTTCTGGGTTACAATCTAATCATTGTGTCTAAATATTAAAAATTTTAAAAA
>JANHFQ010003494.1:317136-331523 GCA_032468035.1 Aparallactus werneri
CCCCTCCCTCCCCTCATCTCAAAAACAAATTTGAAACCCATTCATTATTTTATGAAAAGCAACCCAAAAAAGGAGACCCCTTCCTATTCATTTTTGTCCTCATTAAAAAAAGAGAGAATAGGCACTTAAGGCCACACAATTAGATTTATTTTGTGAATATATTTTAGTGTAATTCATTAAAAAAAAACCTGCATTTTGGTGAAATTTTGGAGAGCTGTATTCTTACTTATTTATACGGAACCAAGATGTGCACGAATACCCTGCCTTTTGTTGTATTATCCTCTCTTCAGTGGCTTATAATATTCCTGAGTATTCATACTTTGGTTGCATCCCATGAGAAAACATGGGAAAGGAACTTCCCCCATGAGCCTTTGAAACTGAGAAATGTTGGACACCAGGGAACTCTAGAGAGATGGAATGATATGTAAGATAAAAATTACAATACCCTCAGGAGCAGCAGCTGCATTAAAATCTCTAATGAAAAAGTTGAAAAAATAATGAAAATATTACAAAGAGAAATGTGAAAGAAATATTCAAGCATGTTGACATAAAATAGAAAAGCAGAACTCTCTTTCATGGAGAAACAAAATAAGAAATTGCAGGGAGATTTGCATCTCATTAAATACTCTAAAATGGGATGAAAAAAACATGGATTAAAATCTAATGATAGTTGTTTGGATAGTTTCTGTGGATTGGCAAGGACTTTCCACTCTCTGAATTAGAATACTGTTGAATACCAACTTTTAGGCATAATTAACTTTTCCCACATAGATAAGCTACCTTTTTAATTTTCCTACCCTCACATATAATGGATTTATTTATAGAAGGATCATGTATGGAATTCATCTATGTATTATTGTGTTAATATATTATTTCTAACAAGAGATTATTAGAACAATTCTCTCTTTAATCAGAATCTGAACTTTTAACCAGCTGCAAGAGACTAGAATTTTAAAGCAAATATCAAAGGTTGGACATGTGTAATTATTGAGTAATACTAAAAAAATGCAAGAAATATTTAGCAAATAAAGTATGATTTCCACTCAAATTAGGCTCACATTCATAAATTGTTTATCTCATAATTATTCCACTTCAATTTTCCCCTCTTGCTTTTTTAAAAAAAACAATTGATATTGGTATTTGTTAGAGAGACCCAAGTATGTATATATCTTTACATAGTTTTTCTTTTTAAAAAAAAGATCTAAACATAATTTGCAAAATATAACTACCTTTGCTTCCTTTCCCTCTGTCATATTCTACTTTCCTTCCATTCTCCTCAATATTTTTTTTCACAGAGGGCTTCATCCAAAAGAGGGGTGTTTAGAATTACTTGTATTATTCTCTTTTAAAATGGAAAGAAATAGTACAGGGCTGTCAAACTGGATTTCTTTGAGGTCCAGATCAGCATTGTAGTTCTCCTGCATGGGGAGGGGGGAGTGAGGGAGAGGAGACGGGATGGACGCCTCCTACAGCACTTTGCCAGCAAAAAACGGGCCCTGCGGAGGCCTCGTGGCCTGTTTTGGCTGGCAGAAGCACCATAGGCTAGTCCTTTAATATTTCCAGGCTGGCCCAATGGGCCAGCTTTAAGCACTTCATGAGCTGGATTTGGCCCACGGACCTTGAGTTTGATGCCCCTGAAATAATACTACAACTACTAAAGTTGTGCCTATTAACAGGGTCTGCAGTAAAGTCAAAATTCTTGTGATTTATTCCAATGTCCTAAAAAGAAGATCAGTTAATTTACTGATCAGTTTCAGTTCAGTTCATGGACAAAGTTGTTACTGTTCCAGGAAGTCAATAATGAAAATAGAAAATTGCCTTGAAGAATTCTTCCTTATGGCTGTTGTAATGAACAATCATCCAATTCTGAGTTGAAAGAAAAAAATGTTGGCATAATCTGTGCTGCCCTGATGGCCAAACTCTAATCTTCCTCAACAATAAGGCATGTGAGTGCTCCCATTCTTTCAACTATATTGCAGGACAATTCAAGTGCATGATTGGTGCATTTCCCATCCTTTGTTTCCTTCTCATCTTGCCCATCATCACTGCCTTAAAATGTGGCAGTGAAGGTTTGGATAAATGTGGGGGGTACCTGGGAGGCCATCTGAATTGTCCAAATGATGAAGACAGCATCAACAGTTCTCTAGAGAATGGATATGCCATCCAGCAAAAAATGCTATTTAGCCAGCAAATTGTGTAATTAGCTGTGTTTAAAGCTGTGTTTAAAGAGGCAGATATCTCATGATGGTACAAGAAGATGGTTTTGATATCTAATAGCACTATGTCTGCAAACAGGAGGGACATCATGCATTTTTTTATCTCTAAAGGTAATTGCCCCTATTTGATATCATCATTTAACTGCAAAACTCTTGGAAGAAGCAGAGATTGGGGCATCTCCTCCAATTATCCTTCAATAGATATGTTGTACACATCCTATCAATCTCACAAATGAAACAGGGTACTTCTGTAACACTATAAGAATCCTATAAGACTACTATGTGGGTGGGTATAGGTGCCCTTTTAAAATAGGCTCAGTTGAAGCTTATCTTACTCTCATTTTCTTGTCAATTTCACAGTACCTGCAGGAAAAGTTCAAAACTTTCCTTTGAAGAATTGCTCAAGTGAAACTGTTCTATCTGCAATTAAACACCATATTCAATAGTGCATCACAAATGCATACAGAGAAAATAGAGATTTTTGAGGGGAACTAGTAGGACGAAGTAAACTGCAATGTGTGTCACAATTGTGGATGTGAGCCAGTCAGCACACAGTGATAGGAAATACAGTAACATTAATGAAGCTCTTCTCCAATTTTTCAAAAGGAAAAAAAATCTTATTGCCTGATCAGTAAGGTAGCTAACAGAATATGCTTTGAAATTAAAAATGGTGCATAGTTTCTACTCTGCAATAACACTAACTTTGTGCCATGCAAAATATTGCCTTTGTTGCCCTCATGTCTGGAATTCTGCTCCTATGTTAGTATATCATTAGTTCTTTATCAAAGAAATTAGAAATCCATTTAATTGTTCTTATGGTTTTCTTCTTAAAATAGACTTAATTTTATTCTGTTAGTGGGCTTTCCACTTCTTTTTAACTTTATATTATTCAGATATTTATTGATACATACACTAAAGTAAAGACAGCATTTATTCTGAACCTGCATTCAAAAACTCAGTCAGTAGGAATAAAAAGTGGTGGGTGGGTTACTTAAAGGATGAAATAATTCCCATTAACAAGTTACCTAATGGCATTACACATTTCTAATTAGTCACAGGTTCAAGTGATACCGTTATTGGTTTATGCTTCAGGGCATGAACAACCTTGAATTAACAGAATAAACTTATTATAAATTGGTAATTAAAGGTAATTATAAAGTAGGCATAAGAAATCAAGTGATGCAATTGGCTAATAAGAGAATACAGAAGGTTGAAATTAATATTGTCCAATCTAATTTTGGGTCTCTTGAAACAATGTTAATGTATATATATAGTATATTTAAAGACATTTTCCAGGAAAATGTTGTAATTGCAAGAAGACATTATGAGAACATTCATGGACAGTTGCATTGATGGTAATATTAATTCATGCTTGCTATGACACTATGCTACTAGACAGGAATTACTTTAATTGGGTTCTTACTCTAACATATTTGGAGTTTAATTACTTTTACTTTTGCTTTACATGCTGCAGTTTGGCTAGAAAGCTACCATTTAAGCACATCAAGAAACATATTTGATTCTTGTCCATAGTTTAGCAAGAAAGAAAGTGCAAATGATGATGGCTCTCTTAGTGTTTTTGGAAGGGGGCCACTAGATAGGGGCAAAGGGTTTCCTCCTCATAGCCATGTAGGAGTCATCCATAGTTTTGAAGCCCAGTTTGGTAACCTTAAACTGACCTGCATATTTTATATGCAGCACAAATCTTTGAATCAATTGATGATAGCTATAGAAGCACAATAGCTCTCAGATGTCATTATGCAAGTAAGAGCAGGAATCAGTTCATTTTAGGACAATCTTCCCGTTCTGTCACTCTCCATTATTCCCAGCAAATTGGAGAATACAGGTAATTAATGGAATAGCCTCAAAACATTTATATTTTAAAATATAAATCAGTTATGTGGGAACTTTGGGTTGGATCCAGACTACATTGAAGTTCTTTCCCATTATGAACAATTGATTTCAGCAACTTTGGCTTCAGTCCTAAAGAAAAATTACCTGGGAATTAATGCCATTGAGATGCTTCTGGATGTTCGTGCTACAGTGTTAATCTATAGACAATTTCCCAAACCTAAAAAATGTATCAAAACAAGAAAGTAATTACTATTGTTCTCTAACTAAATTTTTAAGGTGGTGATGCAGCTCTTCAACGGGAAAAAGACTAGGCCTCAATTGGGGAGGGGAGCGGTGCTTGAGAATGTAGGTCAGAGCATTAATATAAATTTGATCACTTCCTTTTTATTCTTCAACATTCCCTATAATAAATCAACTCCCCTCCTCACCCCTACCCCCCTCACACATTTCACCCCTTTCGTCCTGATTTCAGATCACCAAATGTAAATCTGTGACAAGGGTATCTATATATAATATTAATGGGCCTGAGAAGGATTGGTGTGAAATGTGAATGCTTGCCAAATAAGGAGCGATCAGAGCCGAGCTGTTCATTCTCTGTAGCATGCGCTACATCATCTGCAGGACAAATGTAACATCATTAGGCAAAAAACTCAGCCATTCTGCACGGAAATGGCTAAGCTGGAGGTACCAATCAATCTAGCCAAGCCAGGTCCCCTCTGATACTGTCACAGGCAACAGACAAAACAGATTGCCACCTTGATCACAGCGCTATTCAAAGCAAAGCAAAAACAACTGGACTCTTATCTACTAGATGCCTGAGTAACTAGTAGTTGCATTCACAGAATATATTTAGCCTGGCCAAAAAACTTACATACTTTGTTCTGAAACAAGGAATATCCTCTTCAGAGGCTGCCCCAGTAGATGTGTTGCCCAATCTGTCAATATTTATTCTGAGGCGAGTTGGTTTTCTTAAATATTTTAATTACACATCTTTAAAGTCTCACTAGAGACAATATCTCAGGCTGGTATCAAGGGTGGCATTGCTGACATTGGGAATCTACTAGGATTTATGCCCCCATAGTGGTAGTTCTGACCTTTGAACATTATTGCCCCACTTTGCATCTTCTCTTTGCTATTCCATTAACGCAGAAGGTAAAGATTTCCCAATAGCATCTTCTCCTCTTCATCTATCTATGTGGATTGCACGTAACAGAACAACAGAATAACAGAGTTGGAAGGGACCTTGGAGATCTTCTAGTCCAAGCTCCTGCACAAGGAAGAGACCCTATATTATTCCAGACAAGTGGCTGTCCAGTCTCTTCTTAAAAGCCTCCAGTGATAGAGTACTCACAACTTCTGAAGGCAAGCCATTCCACTGGTTAATTATTCTTACTGTTAAGAAATGTCTCCTTAGTTCTACTGTATGTTGCTTCTCTTCTTGATTAGTTTCCATCCATAATTTCTTGTCTTGTCTTCTGGTATCTTGGAAAATAGGTTGATCCCCTCTTCTTTGTGGCAGCCCCTCAAATATTGGAAGACTGCTATCATGTCACCCCTAGTCCTTATTTTCACTAGATCAGACAAATCCAATTTCTGCAACTGTTCTTCATATGTTTTAGCCTTCAGTCCCCTAATCATTTTTGCTGTTCTTTTCTGCATTCTTTCCACAATTTCTGCATATTTTTAATAATATGGTAACAAAAACTGGATGTATTCTAGATGCGATCTTACTAAGGCATTATAAAGTGATGCTCATATGTCACATGATCTTGATTCTATCCCTCTGTTAATATAATCTAGGATGTCATTGGCTTTTTTGGCTGCTTCTGCAATTACAGCTGCTGTCTCCTATTTAAATGCCTGTCCACTAGGACTCCAAGTTCCTCTCACAGTTATTGAGCCAAGTTTCATATAATCTGTATCAGTTCATTTGATTTTTTTTTGCCTAAGTGTAAAACCTTACTCTTCTCTACATTAAATTTCATTTTGGTAGACAGGGCCCAGTGTTCAAGTGTTACTTCCTATTCCTTCACTTGAGTGAGAGATGGCAAGTAAATAGCACCTGTAAGAGTAGCATGATAGAGGGGAGATGCCCACCTGGACAAATGGCCAGACAAAGGCCTACCAAGGTCTGGATTTTCCAACCTTACTTCTACTGAGCAAACAAAAACTGAAAGGAGGTAACAGAAAACTGTCATTGGATGACACCAATGATGTCTTCCCTCTTTTGCTGGCTTCAGATGGTATTATTTGTCATGCCATGCCCACCTCTGATTTATAGAAGTCTATTTGAAAGTGTTCACACTCACACAGATCAAATTATTTAGCACATCAACCATTCCTGATTTATGTAACTTGACATTACAGACTTTATTAGATTTTATTTGGATGAATAGTAATCTATTCTGGAACTATGCATCCTATCTCAAGGTTGCCATCTCCTAAAAGATTTGTTTCCCATTGCTCAGAGTAGGATTTTTAATCATAAGCCATGTATATGGGTCAGTTTGTACCGGTGTATAAGTACTTCTTGAAAGTAAGTATCTCATTAAATCTCTGGGCATAAATGATGCACTGAAATCTGATGTTGAAAAACCTGAGGTTTATTCTGAGATCCGAATAAAAGTTAAAGTTGTCACTGAGTAACAGTCAAATTTTACACAATTATTATTTGAGAAAGTTACATAAGATATTATAGATTTCTATGGAGCTTTTATAACAATGGGAATAGAAATTATATAATCTTTAATACAAAATGGGGTGAAAATGCAAATGTGGCACAGTATATAGAAAAGTACTTTTAACTCTATTAAAATTACTAGAATTATCTAAATGGTTAAAGCAGGAATAAGTAATTCAATTCCATTCACAACTTTTTGGATTTCCAACTCTTCTAGCCTCAGTCAACATGTCAACTGGAAAAAAATTCAGAAGCTGTTGTTCCAATAGAATTAGAAGATATCAGATTTACTATATCTGAGACAGTGGGTTACAAGAGGATCTAATAAGTACACATAAAGAGGATTGTCCCCAATTTATGTCCATAGCAGAGAAACAAAATCAATAGAAGAGAATATATGAAGCTGAGGGCTGAACTGTGGAGTCCCTAATATCATCACTATTGATGTTACCTAGTCAGGTAGGGTAACATTTGCAAACAACCAACAACCAAACCTAGAGAAACAACCAAACCTAGAAAATACCAAGGATTCCACAGAAATGAAATCTACAAGATTCCAGATTAGCACTGAATCATATGCATTGTAACATCTGATTATGCAATACAATTTAACAAAGTACTGTATAAAATATTTTTATGTTGCATTAACAGCAACATGTGCATGCTTTCTTCAAGCCCTACTTTTAGCTGCCACCTGGGGTTAAATATAGTATAATTTATTTCTGGATTTCTCTTCCAAAGTCATAGAGGGCAGAAGCCCAGTTCATTGTTTACAAGACTAATAAATCTCTCCAAAGGTCAGCCTGAACAGTCATTATCAGCCAATCAGTTTTAATTGTGCTTTTAATATATAAACCACTTGGAAGAATACAGAAAACATTATGTAAGTGCAGTTTCTGAGTTCAATTTTCTTCCCTTTCTTTGAAAAAAAATGGAGTCAGTTTATTAATAGTTTAAATAAAGGAAATCAATAGATGCATTAAAGCTATTTGTTTTTAAAAGCTTCCTTGCTTCTAAGAAATATTAACAACAATTAACAGACAAACAAATCTCCAGCCATGCTTTTCATTATTTCAGATATTTTATTTGCAGAACTCAACATCATGAAAATTGCTTTCCTGTACTTTTACTGTATACCTGCATAAGCTAGTGAAAAGATAGTTAGGTCTGAAAAACAGTAGTTGGATCATCTCTGTGTTTATGGAGCCTGGTTGGTCATCTGGTTAAGATGCTGGGCTGATGATTGGCAGGCTCACATTTGAGATCAGGTTGCTGCCATGGGACTGAACCAGAAGTTTGGAAGCTGGCAACTGCGCATAGATAGAAGAGTACCACTTTGGTATGCAGCTTAATGGGGACATGTAAAGAGCCCCCAACTGGGTGTCTCTGGGGCAATTATGTCATCGTTCAATCCTTTCCAACCTGAAAGCACTTTGGTGCTCTTGACAAAAAGTATGCATATTTCTAAGTTTCTCTGGTGGTCACATGGTATATTTAATCCCGAATAAATGCTGTCTCTCTCTTTTATACTCAGCTAAAGAAGTGAAGATGTTGTCTTTATGAACAAACCATGGTCCTGTGTTTAATTCCAACTTGAGGAAATAATACACTAAAATGTATTAACTAGTGTTTCCACTCTCCTGAGTGTGAATTTATTGATTGTATTTTTATCTGAAATCTTTTACAAAGAAAGTGACGTCAACAACTGCATGCATGTGTTTTATCATTCCTCTAAGAAGCAAGAACTCTTACACCACATCCACTTACTTCCTCCCATTTATGTTAGTATCCCAACAACCTTTCAACATCAGACAGCGGCTGAGAAATAAACTGATTCACTTATAGGACAAGTTTGGATCCCATAGTCTGACTTTCTACTTTAAAAGATTTTAAAGTGCCCTAAAATTCAGGAAGTTTTATTTTTATTTAAAAAAAAAAAGGGGGGGGGTGATTGAAGATTATAGCTTTGTATCATTTTAGATGGCTCTCTTGGTCTTAAAAGACAACTGACCATAACAGAAGAAGACATTATGGCATTTTCCAAGCATGGGTATTCACAGGAAGTGGGTAGCGAAGGAGCAGGATCCAACACCATGCAAGTCAATAGTTCATTAATCCTAAACATTGTAAGACAAATTTATTTATTTATTATTATATTTATATACTGCCCTTCTCTTGGGACTCAGGGCGGTTCACAGGGTACAATTTTAAAAATACAATGTACAATTAAAACATATTAAATTGGTTGCCGGTTGCCCTTCGGGTGAGATTCAAGGTGCTGATTTTAACCTTTAAAGCCCTTAATGAGTAGGGTCCGCTTTATTTGAGGGAGCATGTGGCTCCAGCTTCCCATCGCCCGGTTCGCTCCCACAGGGAGGGCCTCCTCAGGGAACCGACGGCTGCAGAATGCCATCGACCTGGGCCCAGAGGGAGGGCCTTCTCTGTGGGGGCACCAGTGTGGTGGAACCAGCTCCCACCGGCCCTTCGCACAATCCCAGACCTCCGTTCCTTCCGCAAGGAACTGAAAACTTATTTATTCCAGCTCGCCGGCCTGGATTAATGGGGGGGGATTCAAATTATTTTAAAGTATTGTAATGTTTTAATAGGGTTCTATTTAATATGTTTTAAAATGTAAATATTTTGAGTTTTATGCTACCCTGGAAGCCACCCCGAGTCCCAGGAGAGGGGCCGGGTACAAATTGAAATAATAAATAAATAAAATAAAAAGGCTTCTTGATAGCATACTGGAAACATTCAAACTCATGTCAGGGATAATGTCACTGGACATGGTTGCTACATGTATGTGTAGATGCTGAATGCACCAGGTTCCTGTATTTTATGCAGAGCATATTACAGGCTTTTTTGCGCAGATTTCAATGCCAGAATTAAATGCTGAAAGAAAAATTTTATTTCAATAAAATCATTTCAATAAGTGTCTCATTGTGTTTATATTTAGTATTAGGTAATATGAAAGCTATGTATCAGTTACATAGCATATGAACAATTCAAGAATCTATTGATGTAGGTCTTAGCCACCTTAGATGAAGGCAAAAATTAGTCCTTTACACAAAATAAAGTGCTATTGTTCCCCACTCTTACACTTGTATTTATTTTTAACTTCCTAAAAGAATTTTGCATTTGTCTTATTACATTTAGTACTTTGGTAAGTTATTAATTTTATGTTTTCAAATGTTAACTACCCTCTCTTGTTTTCCACCAGCTGCAAACTAGCTAAGGTATTCCTCCGCTTCTTCAGGGAAAGAATGAAAATGTTAAAGGGTGCCAGGCCAGCATCCCACTTGATCCAATATTGAAATCCAGTTCAATGAGTTACAAAGGAGAACTCATGATTTTCAAGCTAACTGTGGCTTCTAACATGCACCAGCCATTCAGGCAATATAGAATAACATACGGGAGTTTGGGAACGAAGTGGACTTCCATTTAGCAAACTTACAAAACCCTCCCCATTAAAAAATGAAACATCTGATTATCGTTAATTGGAATAAAATATGTGCATCCTCTAATCAGCCAGTGGAAGAAATTCCCAGGCAGGCTGATTTAGTATAAGAGGAACCCAAAAGCAGTTCTCTGTAAGCAGTTTTTGTCCTCCTGCCCCATTTTTCTAATCTGATAGAAATATGCAGGTAGTTCTCGATTTACAACCACAATTAAGCCCAAAATTTCTGTTAAGAGAGACATTTGTTAAGTATGTTTTGCCCCATTTTACCTTTCTTGCCATAGTTATGTGAATCACTGCAACTGATAAGTTAGTAACAAGTGAATCTGGCTTTCCCCCCCATTGATTTTGCTTGTCAAAAGGTTGCAAAAGGTGACCATGTGACCTTTGGACACAGTGACGGTCGTAAGCATGAGTCAGTTGCCCGGCTTCTGAATTTTGATTACATGTTCATGGGGATGCTACAAAGGTAAGTGTGAAAAACGGTCCCAAGTCACTGTTTTCAGTGCCTTTGTAACTTTGAACGGTCAATAAATGAAGCGTTGTAAGTCGAGAATTATAGGGAAAGACGAGATAAGAGAAAGCCTGAGCCTCCGGTTTCCCTGCAGGGAACTACGATCCTCTTTCTCCTGCAGCGAGCAGTCCCCTCACCGAGCGCCCAATTTCTTTCCGTACAGCAACATGGCGCCCGACATGCGGGCGCCACGGGAAAGGTGAACTGGACGGGGTGGGTGGGCACGCTGAAGCCGCAAAGTTGTCTTCGCGACAGTTCGGCTGTCGTAAACCGGTGAATGGCTCCTGTGTAGCCAAAGGGGGAAGGAGGGAGCCGGCGAGCGTGTGGGGCGGCCGCTGTCCTTCCAGTTGAGGCTCTGAGAGATAATGGATCCCAACCGAATTATCCAGGCGCTCAAAGGCACCATCGACCCCAAGCTGCGCCTCGCGGCCGAGAATGAGCTCAACCAGGTAAGTCCGCGATGGGCTTGCTTGGGCCTCGGCCGGGGCGGGGTGAGTGGGGAAGGGGCTTTCTTCGCTCAGGAGGGTCTCTGACGAGGTCCGCCGCCCCTTTGCCGCCCGGCAGCCTCGTCCCCTTCCGACGGAGCGCCTGTCATTGCTTCTTGCAGACGCCTCGGAGGAGAAAGCCCGCCTTATTTCCCGAGCTACCAAACTACAGCCCGTACCTTAGCCCGGGCGGTTGTGTGAACCCGAGTTAATTCAGGGTTCCGTGTTTCAGGCGCATCCAGAAGGTACACAATCTTCCTGCCGCTTTCAAGACAGGCAACTGTTGTGCAAAGTGCACAAAAGACCGGGAAACACTAAAGTTGAAGAAACGAAGGCACCAGATTGAGAAAAAGAGAAACGATGCAGTAGCTAAATCTGATTCACCCCCAATTTCTCCCTGCTGCCTACCCTTTTGTTCTTTAAACTTATTATCGTTCACATTTTTAGGATTTTATCTGCTCCTATCTACCACAGCTTTCTTTCCCCCCCCTTTAATATATTTAATCGGCAATTCAATTAGGGTTCATCTCTTTCTGTAACCGCCTCATAGCAGGCATGAGTTCCTGTATTCATTTCTCATTTATTTGGTGCCCATTTATGTATAATTTACTCATTTTACATTTTTACACATACACTTCTTCCTGTTCCCACTGCATTTCCGTTATATTCAGGGTTTGTTTCTCCTGACTACCCAACTCTCATTTCAGTGTAAGAAAATGTGTAGAAACAAACTGCTTTTAAAAAAAATATTCCTCACAGCAGGTTATATAGGATGGATTGTCTTCCTGCCACCATTTAAGCCTCCTAAAATTTCTCAAGCCATTCCCGCCTTTGTTAAACATTCTACCGAGGTACACAATTGCATGTATTTATTCTAACTTATTGCTGTTTATATTGCAGTCATTCATTTTCTCTGTTTTCTCAAACCTTTGTCTTTCAACTAGTAATACATAGGTCCACATTGCAGCATGCAATCTGTGATATGCTGCAAGACATTCATGTTTTTAGCAAACAACTTGGTGTGGTCTGTTTACAAAAGCATCATCATCATCATTCTAGCCATTGTCTATCCATGGCAGGATGAAGGCCTCTTCTGCATATTTCCAACCAATATGGTCTTGAGCTTTTCTTTGCCAATTGGGCCCACAATACTTGCTGATGTTGTCACTTCATCTCATTTTAGGTCTCTTTTGTGGATGCCTTTTATTAAGTGGAATCCATTCTATGACTGCCTTAGTCCACCTGCTTCTTGCTATGTGACTAACCCATTTCCATTTCAATTCTTTTACTCTTTTGATGGCATCATATATTTTTGTTTGTTCTCTAATCCTTATGCAGGTCTTTCTAGTTTATCTTGTGGGGCTAAGCATGTATTTTTCCATGGCTCTTTGCAGCACTTGTAGATTTTGTATTGATTGTGAGGTTAGTGTCCATTTTCGCTGGCATATGTTAGAACAGGCAGCACACTATCATGATCTATAAAAACATTAAACAACCAAGGCGACATTATCCATCCTTGCCTTTACTCTCTGATTATAACTGAACCATCCACTAATCATTTCATTTATTCTCAGGAATTACTTTATTTACATCATACATGCATCCATTATTACATTCAACAATCAATCTTCATCTCCATATTCATGCAAAACATTCCATAATTCGGATCTATTTATCTTATCAACAAGTTATTTCCATCACATGCATCTGGTGAAAAGCAAAAACCTGACCTGACATAAAGCCAAACTGTATTTCCCAAATTTTGTTCATTGATATTTCTTGGAGCCTTCAATCAGAACTTTGCAACATTATTTCCAGGTATACTTAAACAAACTAATTCTCTGCTACTTTGGCATTTACTCGTTACCTTTGTCTCTATAGTGTATAAGGGAACTTTAACATCATCCTTTCTGTTGTCAAATATGCCTCACATGCACATGAAATATCACATAGCTACTTCATAAGCTGGGCATAGTTTAATATTTCACCTGTTAATTTCTCCAGCCTTACAGTTTAATATTTCACCTGTTAATTTCTCCAGCCTTACAGTGGTTCAACTTTGTCATAGCATTTACAACTTCCTTCTCATTTTTTTTTTGGGACACAAATATTTATGGTTTTTGATTCAGTTCTGTTCTTTGACATAGGGGTCCCCAATCCCTGAGCCGCAGACTGTCACTAGTCTAAAGCCCACTAAGACTGGTCGTGCAAGTGAGTGAAACCCCATCCACGCACTCACAAGATCCAGGCATGAGAAACCACACCCCATGGACCATGGAAAAACCGCCCTCCACAGAACTGGTCCCTGGCACCCAAAAAGTTGACATACTTTGTATAATTTCTGAAGTATAACATACAACCATCACCCATCTATCAATTCCTCCTTTCATATGTAGCCATAACAACTTGGATGACAACAAAGAAGCAATATAAAATTTAGGTTTTTCATATTAAAGCTGAACCTTCATTTCTCCCACTTTTCTTGTCTAAAATTACTCCTTATAGTTCTTGAACTTTTAGATATTGAATGACATTGATAGTTTTGTTTTTCTTCCGTCTTTCTTTCTGATTGCACTTTGAAAACAGGGATGCGTTTATCCTCAAATTTATATTGTCCTGAATATTTAATGCTATAGAAGCGTTAAATTAATGTAAAGTTGTGATAGATATCTGCATGGACTGAATGTGTCCTTAATATGTTACAGCTCCAATTGTTTAGTTTTATCAATTAAATAATGAAATGTATTGTTTTGAACCCACTTTTTCTTACGTTTGGCCTCTTATTAAAATTGCAGTAGCATCTTTTCCATGTTGTGGTATATGTAGTTGCACACAGCCTATTATGTGGCATATAAACCCAGGGACTAATATTTATACTTTAGATTTTAGGGCTAACCTTGTCTTAGATCAAAATGTTTCCAGGGCTGTAGATTAGACTGAAATTTGTTTTAACCCTTAAAAAGATAGTGGCCAATCACTTTTCTATTGTTGTCATAAAAATTGCAGGGACACTGGCATGTTCATGAAGTCAGCAGGAATCAAGGTTGACCCAAAGAAAACTTTAGTTAAGTGTTTCTCAACCTTAGCAAATTTAAGATACCTGGACTTCAACTCCCAGAATTCCCCAGCAAGCCAAGCTGGGGAATTCTGGGAGTTGAAGTCCAGATATCTTAAATTTGCT